>OLKM01001940.1:66862-94630 GCA_900291075.1 Melanogrammus aeglefinus
TGCTTGTGATGGCTTCAATTTCCTGTCTGGCCAAAATTCTGCCTTCTCTCTACCTCTCTCTTGCTAGTCCACCCTCATCCTCTCTCTCTTCTCTCTCTCTCTCTCTCTCTCTCTCTCTCTCTCTCCCTCTCTCTCTCTCTCTCTCTCTCTCCCCCTCTCCTCTCTCTCTCTCTCTCTCTCTCTCTCTCTCTCTCTCTCTCTCTCTCTCTCTCTCTCTCTCCCTCTCTCTCTCTCTCTCTCTCTCTCTCTCTCTCTTTCGCCCTCTCCCCCTCTCTCTCTCCCCCCTTTCTCTCTCTCTCTCTGCCCCTCTCTCTCTCCTCGTCCGCCCCCCCCCCTCTCTCTCTCTCTCTCTCTCTCTCTCTCTCTCTCTCTCTCTCTCTCCTCTCTCTCTCTCTCTCTCGTCTCTCTCTCTCTCTCTTCTACATTGGCTCCTGCCAACCACTACACCTCCCATCTCAAACCTGTTTGTTTAGGCCTACTTGTGGGTATGGAGGGCACACAAGCAATCACGCACACACACACACACACACACACACAAACAAACAGGCACACAAACACACACACACCACACACACACACGCACACACACAATAGGACACATGCAGCACTCACGCACAAACACCAGATTATGAGGGTACTTTCAGCATGTGTGTGGGTGGGTTAGTGGGTTAGTGGGGGGGGGGGTGTTGAGGAAGGTTGGCGCCAACATACGAACCGTGGGAGGACACAGAGAGGAACGCACAGCAGGTGTGTGTGCGAGTGTGGTTGCCTGCGTGTGTGTGTGTGTGTGTGTGTGTGTGTGTGTGTGTGTGTGTGTGTGTGTGTGTGTGTGTGTGTGTGTATGTGTGTGTGTGTGCATTAGTGTGTGTGTGTTTGTACGCGTGTGTGTGTTTGCGCGAGTGTGGGTGCCTTGAATGTGTGTGTGTGTATGTGAGAGCGTTGGTGTCTCCGTGTGTGTGTGGCTTTGTGATTGTGTGTTACTGTGTGTGCGTTAGTGAAACAATTAACCCTATTTGTTCCTCTTTGGTTGTGCCTCACTGTGTCTAAGGTCCAAAGAGAGGGAGACAGATGGAGAGAAAAGGAGAGACAGGTTAAGCTATACTGTGTGACCAGTCCAAAACACAGACTGCACACACGGCTCACAGATAAACAGATTGTCCTAATTTCTTAACAGGTTGGACTAGCAGATGATAGCATGGCCCAGACGGTCTCCTCGCCTTGAATATCACCAAACAACAACAACAACAACAACAACATCCGAGCCTTTCACGCTCTGTGGCGGGACCTGTTGTGTAGCGCCTCTTCAAGGTCCTAGAGGGTGGCATGTTGTGACCCCCTCCTTTTTGTGTTGTCATGGTTCCCGGCGTCCCCCTCCTCACTGGGTTGTTGCCATCAATGCCGTCGCCCATCAGGCAAGGCAAGGCAACTTTATGCATAAAGCACTTTTCATTCACGAGACAGACAGAAAGGGCTTCACGTAGAAACATCGTCATAAAACATAATTAAATAATATAATAAAATAGATATGTACAAGTAAACAAAGGCAAAGATGCAATGCAGAAAGTGCAATGTATTTGAGATTTAGCAAAAAGCTTAAGCCAACATACAATAAAATGAAATAATAAAATAAAATAATAACGTAAGAGAAAATTGCTAAAAATGAAGGAAAATGAGGATGCTTGCACACATGGCTGACTCTGTGGTCACAACGCAAACCAATACCATTACTAGCGGATGCTGCCCTATGCTAGTGTATTATTTGGGGATGAACTGGATTCAGAATCCAGATCAGAGTCGTCGGCGGACACACTGGGAGGATGGTAAATGGACTGCATTTATCTCGCTCTTTTATCCAAAGCGCTTTGCAATATTGCCTGGCATTCACCCATTCATGCACACATTCACGCACACGCACGGTCAACCATGCAAGGCAGCAGCCAGCTTGGCGGGAGCAGTCAGGGTTAAGTGTCTTGCTCAGGGACACCTCGACGCCCTAAGCTAGGAGGCTAGCAACCTGGCGGCGACCTGCCAACCCGCTCTACCTCCCGAGCCGCCGCCGCCCGAAGAGAAAGCCAGGAGGTCTGTCGTTCACACCACAAGCTTACGAAACTGCCCTGATTGGTTCGTTTTGTGGCGTCATCCCATTCTCTGGCCGAAGTGGGAGAATGGGAGTGGGGGATTCTGGGTAAAAGCTTAATGAAGCGCCTCATTCCGTCCATACGGCCGTGTCTGTTTCTAATCGTATATATCTAAACAAAGACATTTTTTGTTTAACTCATTAATTCAGAGCTCCGGGCTTGAATAGCGTTGTTCTTTGTGGATTATGGTGTGTGTGTGCGCGCACGTCTGTGTCTGTGTCCTACACACTAAGCTACACCTCTCTCCGTCTCCTTTCTCTCCCACACTTCCATCTCTCCACTCCCTCCAACTCTCAGCCTTCTTTACCATCTCTCTCACCTAGCTCTTTCTCTCTCTCGCTCTCCATCCCTCCCTCTCTCTCCCCCACTGCCTCCCCCACGCCAGGTCCTGTCCTCCCCATGCCTGCGTGTGACATCTCATTAGCACTCCAACACAGAGGTGTCACATTCTCACCCTAACGGTGGTGACGGGAGAGGGGGTGGAGGAGGGGGAGGGGGAGAGGAGGGGGAGGAGGAGGAGGGGAGGGGAGGAGGAGGGGTGGGAGGAGGAAGAGGAGGAGGAGGAGGAGGAGGAGGAGGGAGGAGGAGGAGGAGGAGGAGGAGGAGGAGGAGGAGGAGGAGAAGAAGGAGGAGGAAGGAGGAGGAGGAGGGGGGGAGGAGGAGGAGGGGGGAGAAGGGGGGGAGGGGGAGGAGCAGGGAGAGGAGGGGGTGAATGAGAAGAGAGGAGGAGGAATGGAGGAGAGTTGAGGATGAGGAGGAGAGGACAGAAGGAGGAAGAGGACGAGAATGAGGGGTGGACCCATAGCAAAGTAAAATTCATCTCCTCGTCATTAATGAGCACTGTTAAGACCAAAGACTTTTTGTATCTTTGGAGAATTCTCATTTGTCTCCATTGTCGCTCCTGAGGAATAAACAAGCTTCAGTTTGCAGTGTACATATTTTTTGAGGTGTTGCCTGTCTAGAGTCTCAGCTAGAAATATGAGAGTAGTGCAAGCGCTCAAATGTGTCCCAATACAACCCCAACAATCGAATGCCCTACCTCAATTACGTCTCAGTTCATCATGCGCAAATCTCACTGCCTCGTACGTCATCCGACATGATACTCTCAAAGACAAACAATTCATGCAAACGTCGTGCACCAGATATATGTTTTATTCACATCAAGTACGGCCCTAATTTCTCAAGAGTATTCCTGTCATTTAAAGTATATCGAGTTATAACACCACAGGGCACGTGCCTAAAAGTGCTCAAGTGTGAAATGAGCTGCTAAAACAACGCCAGGCATACACGTCATGTCAAGGAAAACAGCTTTGCTCAACACGCTCAAAGGCAATAGTGTTGGCAGAGCGTTGAAATTAACTGGGGGGATTTTTTGCTGGAGGAGGCAAAAGCACAAAGAAGCCCTTTTGCCGTTTGGTGAAGTCCTAAACAGACGTTTAGTTTTGATTCTTGTTTTTTACGGCCAACTCTTATTTACTTCAGTGTGGCGTGGGTGTGGGTGGGGTTGGGTGGGGTTGGGTGAGGCGGGACCACCTGTTGTGTATCGAGCAAGCAATGCTCGCAAAACAGCCATCACCTCCCGCTTGAGAGATCTGGGACATGCAATACTGGTGCTATGTACTGGGTTTAACATCATCACCCTGTGTCCTCGTTTTCGGGGGAGCCCAGGTAAAGCCAGCTACGGGTGGGGGTATGGAAGGCACCTATGGGGTGTAGCAGCGGCCATGAGCCACGTACAGTGCATTAATTGAATTCCTAATTGTTTTCTAATACATCTCGCTTGTGTTAGCGTCTCGTATCTAGCTTCATTTGCACATTTGAGAGTAATATGCATCTGACCCAGAGGAGTTATTGGCCACACAAAAAGGCCATCTCTTGTAGCGCTCGTTCTTCTCAGATCTGTCTCAGAATCGTGTCACGTCTGTCTCTTTACCATGACCGAGACATGAATGACATCAGGGGAATACAATGATGAGATCCCCTCTTTTTATGAAGATGTCTTCTAATTCCTCTCTTTTTCCATCTCTGTACTGCTCCTAAGGGACCCTTAGGGGAAGTGTCTCAGACACAAACCATCGCAGAAACACTCGGAAATGAGAAGCTCCAGTTACCCTCAAGAGATCAGAATGAGCAACAGATCGGAAGTCGATTATTTTCGGGTGGGTATGGATGTGGAGGAGGAGAAGGAGGAAGAGGAGAAGGAGGAGTATAGGATAGGAGGAGGAGGAGGAGGAGGAGATAGGAGGAAGAGGAGGATAGGAGGAGGAGGAGGAGTATAGGATAGGAGGAGGAGGAGGAGGAGTATAGGAGGATAGAAGGAGGAGGAGGAGGAGGAGGAGGAAGAGTAGGAAGAGGAGGAGAAGATAGGACAGGAGGAGTAGAGGACGGAGGAGGAGGAGGAGGAGGAGGAGAGAGGAGGAGGAGGAGGAGAGGAGGAGGAGAGGAAGAGGGGAGGAAGAGGAGGAGGAGGAGGAGGAGGTGTATCACTGGGAGCAGCCACGGTTGTACGCTGTACAGTCGACTGATACCCTGCTCATTCTCCTCTTTCCTCCCCTGTTCTCCTTTCCTCCTATCCTCTGCTCCTCCCCTCTTCCTCTCTGATCCTCTCTCGTGTCCTCCTCTTCCTCATCCCCTCTCCTACCTCCTCCTCCTCCTCCTCCTCCTCCTCCTCCTCCTCCTCAGCTTCCTCTCCAGTCCTCTCCTCCCTTCTCCTCCCCCCCTCACACTCACCCCCTGTCATTTATCCCTCTCATGTCCGTGTTTCCCGTCAGTGCCGTCACCGATTGTAAAGTGGGCGAGAAAAATCCACGACTGAAAATCTGTTTTCATAAACATCTTGTTTCGAGTTTTACCTAACTTTGCTCTATTTTCATTATTTTTTGTTACTGGGGTGGAAGGTGGCGATATGTTCTGATTAATCTTTAATATCTTTGGTATATTAAGATATTAATTTCAATCATATTAGAATGCAGGCTGTGGTTCACGATATCATCCACCTGTTGTGAAGGGAGACAATTCATATTCAACATCTCCTATTAGAAAGGAAATAGGAAATGCAATTTGAATTAATCTAATTTTTTCTTTTACTTGTTATAGCTTCAACGGCCAGTGGAGGGCACTGTTCCACCTTGGTCATGCTGTTTGAATCAGTGTACCAGCGTGTATTCTTGCACATTGACAGGGAAGACAAATGCATGCCCAGATGATGGACGATGAAGTGCCACGGTTATATCTCCCCACAGGAATATTATTGCTTCTTCATTTTAAAACTTTATATTAGGGCCTGACGGGTTCATGTTAACAGACTTTTATGTGAGTGTGTGTGTGTGTGTGTGTGTGTGTGTGTGTGTGTGTGTGTGTGTGTGTGTGTGTGTGTGTGTGTGTGTGTGTGTGTGTGTGTGTGGGGGTGACATGCGTGCATCAGTTCGCCGCATGTGTGATGTCCCGCTGTCAGGCGACCTATAATGAAGCCAGCGCAAGATTACTCTGTCTGTCACTCACCAGATCACACTCACTCAAACACACACACAGGCACGCACACATACCAGCATGCATGCATGCATACATACATACATACATACATACATACATACATACATACATACATACATACATACATACATACATACATACATACATAATATACACACACACACAAAAACACACACACACACACACACACACACACACACACACACACACACACACACACACACACACACACACACACACACACACACACACACACACACACAGAAACACGCACACAGTCACACAAACCCACGCACATTCACGTAAACCTCCACACAGATATAAACACAAACGCACACAAAAACTGCTGAACATACACCCACATACATGCATATATGTGTACTTATGTGTATCTGCAGATATGTTGTATTTTTAGGGCAGGGTGGGGCTCAAACACACAACCCCATATATCAATCCATGCAAAACCCCACCCCATCCATCATCCAGCTACACCTTCTACACCCTCCTACACCCATCCATCATCCAGCTACACCTTCTACACCCTCCTACACCCATCCATCATCCAGCTACACCTTCTACACCCTCCTACACCCATCCATCATCCAGCTACACCTTCTACACCCTCCTACACCCATCCATCATCCAGCTACACCTTCTACACCCTCCTACACCCATCCATCATCCAGCTACACCTCCTACACCCATCCATCATCCAGCTACACCTCCTACACCCTCCTACACCCATCCATCATCCAGCTACACCTTCTACACCCTCCTACACCCATCCATCATTCATGTAGACCTCCAACCAGCCAACAACGTCATCCTTCATGTGTTCACACCTGCGCTACACTCAGTGGCCTTCACCTGGTCCACGAACAGAACCCTCCTCTCTGCCACACTTTCTCTCTCCCTAGTCTTACTTCATCTAAACCTCTTTTTCTCCCTTATTCTCCCCTTTCTCTCTGCCCATACTCTCTCTCTGCCCATACTCTCTCTCTCTCTCTCTCTCTCTCTCTCTCTCTCTCTCTCTCTCTTCTCTCTCTCTCTCTCTCTCTCTCTCTCTCTCTCTCCTCTCTCTCTCTCTCTCTCTCTCTCTCTCTCTCTCTCTCTCTCTCTCTCTCTCTCTCTCTCTCTCTCTCTCTCTCTCTCTCTCTCTCTCTCTCTCTCTCTCTCTCTCTCTCTCTCTCTCTCTCTCTCTCTCTCTCTCTCTCTCTCTCTCTCTCTCTCTCTCTCTCTCTCTCTCTCTCTCTCTCTCAGTGGCCAACAGGTGCCAACCTAAAGATAACTCCTCCCATGTCAACGATGGTATCGTCACCCTATGACGTCCTATTTAGGGACCCCCACCCCCTCCCCCTCCCCTGTGCCCTCTCTGCGCCCTCCCCCCTCTCCCCCCCCTCACCCCTCCCTCCCCCCCCTCTCCCCCACCGCCCGTCCCACCCTTTCAGCTGTCTCTGAAAACTAGCACTATGGACACCAGCCCCCCCAACCCAATATGACACCCCCCCCCCCCCCCCAGCCCCAACCGCCCGGCCCACTTTGACACACACACACACACACACACACACACCCTCCCGCCACGGTCCACCAGTGGCGTGGTCGTACCCTCTTTCTGTGTGGAGGGGGGGGGGGGGGGGGGGGGGGGGTACGGTTAAAGGCCGGGCCCCGCACTGCGACCCGCTCTTCTCTCCGCGGGAGCACAAGCAGAAGACCCCCCCTCGTCGCCCGCTCTCCACAACAACCCCCTCTCTTCGGCGCCTGGGAGTCCCAGTCTGTGCTCATGTGTGCGGGCCTTTCCGGAAGCTATCTTTAGCCCCGACCTGCTGCCTCTCCGCCCGACCGACCACCACCGCCGCCACCACCACCACCACCACCACCCCCCCTCCCCTCCCTCGACACCACTACCCTCCCTCGGCCGGCTTGGATCGAATCTCCCCCCCCCTTCCTTCCCACCCTTGCCTCCGAGGCTCGGACCCCGAGGGGAGCAGCCTCAGTTCAAAACAGACCAAGCAAACGGCGCCGCGATGAGGTGGAGCTGGCTGCTGACCGTGGGGGTGGTGGTGCTCTCGCTGGGGGCCACCGCCCTGGGCGAGATGGGCCTGGAGGTGCCCGAGTACGACGGGCACGACCGCGTGCACCACCTGAGCGCCAAGAACTACAAGTCTGTGATGAAGCGCTACGACGTGATGGTGCTGTACTACCACCGCAACGTGGACGGCAGCCGCACCGCCGCCAAGCAGCTGCAGATCGAGGAGCTGGCCCTGGAGGTGGGTGCATGGCCGCGCCTGCATGGATATAGGCCCAATCCCATTTCTACCCCTTACCCCTTACCCCTTACCCCTTCCCCTTACCCCTTCAAAACAAGGGGGAGGGGTAAGGGGAAGGGGTAAGGGGTAGAAATGGGATCGGGCCTAAGCCTGAGTTATGGTTGCACGTCGACGCGACACAGAGGGGGTTTACGGACCCGTTACTTGCCCCCTTGCGTCCACCGCAAAGGGCCTGCCAAAAATTGTAACCTTGCGTCGAGGCGACGCAGTAGCAGGGGCTGTGATTGGTCCGCTGACGTAAACCCGACACAGAACCAAAACAGGTTCACGATTGCGTCAAGGCGACGGCGTCGAAGCGACTGCGTTGAAATTGCGTTGCGTCAATGTCCAACCATAACTCTACCTTCACACAGCGCCCCTGGTTATGGCCGCCTCCATTGTAGAGGTTTGGCTTTCCCCCGACGGACCCATGCCAAACAACCCCTAGTTTACTGCCTCTGTTTGGGGCTTGGCAGGTGGCAGAGGTGTCAGGTAGAGTGTTTGGCACCGGGGTTGGTAGGTCCGAGTCGAGCCAGTGGAGGTTGTTTTGGTTGGAGGGGTGGAGGGACGGTTGGGGAGGGGTGTGAAGGAGGAAGTTATGATAAGCAGCTGGAACGGAGCAGTGACGATAGATTGGCATGAGGTCGGAGGAAGAGGATGCGAGGCTGGCTATTTCGGTGGCTTATCTGTGAGGGATTGATCTTGTCTTGGGGAAATGCGGAGGAGAGAGGCACGCTAGGCTGGGACAAAGTCATCATTTCTTATCACGAAGTGAGAGTGAAAGTGTTTGCCGTTAAATAACAGACGAGCACTTTGAAGCTGGCGTCCTTATTAAAGAGAGAGAGATGCTGCAAACCTTAGAGCTCACTAATTATCTTCCACACATAACAACTTCCATTGTAATTATGTTTTGCCTTCATTCTTGGACAGTTCCATTTTCTCTTACCACAGTGATGCCATTAACCACATCAAATGTTTTGAAAATACCTGGCAGAAACACTGGAACAATGCTCAGCATCTCTACAGAACAAACCTGTTCCCGTTCTACTCCCAGGGACTCCACCTAGCTGCATTCTAAGTGCATTCCGTCCCACTCTCTCTTCAATCTCTAACGGCAAGATAAGAAAGTCCAAAAAAACGACTGGAGGTCTAGTTTGTGTGGATGAGTGTAAGGCAGGGTTCGGCAACCTTAGGCACGCGTACCACCACTGGCACGCGGCAGCATAATCATTGGCACACACAAAAAAAAGAAAAAACTTATTTTTTAATCTATTATTATTATTAAAAGATCGCACAGCACAATACGGCGGCATAATTATTACTACCGATCTTTTTTGCACTTTATTCTGTTTTGGGCATTTCCTCCCAGTGCAAATATGATTAAATGAGTTACTGAAAGCAGTGTTCTGAAATGGGATCAATTGAGAAGAAAATATTTAAAATATTGTTGCAAGTGGCCTGTATGCATCGCCTTCACATGGTTTTGCAGAGCTGTACATGTCTTAAAGATATTGATGTGGATGGTTTCAACACAGTACAAATATGTTTTTGAATGAATTTCTGAAAATGGTGTTTTAAGATGGGACGTACGTAAGTATAATTTGTAAGCCCATGTAGCAAACATAACAACAAAAAGGGGTTCCTGTTCAACGCAGTAGATGGAAGGGGCGGATGGAGGCGGTGAGCTGGGTGTGGTGACCTTCAGAGTCAGGAATAGTTGGAGGGTCACTTGATCTGAGCAAGAACCTGTTCCCCAGAAATGTCCTGCTGCTTACATCATTTACACTGCTAGCCGGGGCAATATCTGGACTGAAAAGGCCATTTGTGCAGTATTCAGCAAGCCTTCGATATTCAGTACAATGGATGACCACAATGAGTTAAAACCTTGAGGTGTTCATTCAAAAAGTCGTAGAATGTTCTGTGCTTTTTAAAACCTAATTAGAATTTGAACCAAATTAGAATTACATAATTGTCTAAACTAGATTACAATTACGACTTCAGTGTCCTTCAAACAAAGTAATAATGTTCAACTTCAATGCACGAACCGAATCAGAATCTGAATTTGGAGCTTTGATGTGTTTTAAACTGAACTAGAAAATGAACGGGCTCCAAGCTTGATCAGAGCTTTAATGTCTCCAACACCGAATTCAAACATGAGCAGCCCTCCCCCAGAGACATGATGAGCCCTGGGTGTTCTAGATAGAGGGGGGGTATCAAAACAGCACCGTAAGCATAGCGGTTTCCCCTTACAACCGCTTGGTGTGGCTGTCGCTGGCCCACACAGGAGTCACCTCTGGAAATAGCCCAAGACCTCCCTGTGCCTGCTGAGCAAGGCACGGGGAGGGATTCAGGGCCCTTTCTGGTCCTCACTGCAGCATCTATAGATACCCATGAAGACATGAAGACGTACGACATACACACACACACACACACACACACACACACACACACAACACACACACACACACACACACACACACACACACACACACACACACACACACACACACACACACACACACACACACACACATACACACTTCACTCGTAGAGGTACATAGATATAGATGCACACTGATGAGACATATGGATGTACAATGAACACACATAAAGATATAGATACCTCTACATGTAGAGATACATAGATATAGATACACACTAGACATGTGGATGTACCATGAACACACATACAGATATAGATACCTCTACACGTAGAGATACATAGATGCACACTAGACATATGGATATACCATGTACAATGAACACGCATACAGTATATGCTCATACTCTATATGTGTGCACACATAGAGAACAGACACACATGTAGAACATACACACATAAAGAAAAGACACACATAGACGACAAACACACAAAGAGAAAACACACAAAGTCATACATGCAAACAAAGGCTGGCTTGCTAAACCTTTCGGCCAATCAGGATTGAGTTCTTGGGAGAGCGCAGCTCAAAATAGCAAGTAATTTCCTGTCGTGTAGCGGGATTTGTGAATTACTAAAGGATCAAAGGAATTGAAACGTTATTGTTTTTGTCGCAAAGATTGTGCAAGCAAGTGTGTGTGGACTTGTCAATGTGTATGTTTGTGTGTGTGGACGTGCATGTGCATGTGTACGCGTATGTGTCTTTGTGTGTATGTTTGTCTTCGTGGTTGTCTGTGTGTGTTTGTGTCTTTACGTGTGTGTGTGTGTGTGTGTGCCCATATCTGTGTGTGTGGGAGAGTGTGTCAGTGCGTTTGAGGGTAACCAATCTGATTTGAATTGAAAATGGAACGCTAGGTAATTGCGGTGAGTTTTATAACCCTCATATGCGTATGCACACATACTGTACACACAGGCTCACACCCACATACACACAAAAACACACACACACACACACACACACACACACACACACACACACACACACACACACACACAACACACACAACACACACACAACACACACACACACACACACACACACACACACACACACACACACACGCGCGCACACACACACACACACACACTCAGCACAATCTTCCACTCACAGCAGATTGGAAGTGACTGCAGAGCTGCAGAATATATATCTAACATTTGACCTTTGACCCTTCAACAAAGTCATCTTCGGCTTGGCGGGGGGGGGGTTCCTCTGTCTGAGAATACTATGTGCTGTGTGGCCTGTCGGAGCCCATGAGCCTGGAAGGCCATTGGCTCCCTGATACACTTGTGTTGGGCGGCCTGTCCTCTGATTGGCTTGCCAGGAACTTTGGTTGTTTGAGACCCACCGATAGTGTTTCACATTGCACATTTTCTCAATTGTTGATGTATAAATATACACTATTTATGGGATTGTATATATCCCCCAGTGTGTGTGTCATTTGTGTGTGTGTGTCTTTGAGATAATGTGAATGTCCGGGAGTGTGGAGAGTAAGAGAAGACTGAACGAGAGAGACAGAAAGACTGAGAGAAAAGTGTGTTTGAGGTTAAAACAAGAAATGAAATTCATTTCACCAGACCTAAACGGGACACTCTGTCCTCCTACAAGCTGGCAGTAGACTGAGACTGAGACTTCAACTAACCGTAACCCTATACCTCTTACTGTTTATTCTCCCTGGCCTACCACTCTGTAAAGGGGGGACATCATGATCACATCACTAATCCGTAATATTAACGTGCTCGTTAATAAACCACATTTCTAAATCTTAAAGATGTTCACGTTATCATCCCCTCTTTTTTATTATTGAGAGTACGATAAATTCAATGCTCTTCACACAGTGCACAAAAAGTGCACACCAACAACTACATTTTCTTATATAAATATTACATTTAATTGTGATAAATAACAAACAGTGATTCGACCCTTCTTTCTCAAGGCAACCCTTGGCAACAGCAAATATTTGAGAGCCCAAAAATGAAGGAAGGAGAGATGTCTCAGAAGATTAGCTGTCCCTCATCCTGTCATCTCATTTTGAACTCTGACCTTTTGGTCATACTGGAAACATGCTGTGACCATAAATCAAACACCCAACCCTCAGCTCTCCTTACGGTGTTTGTTTCCTTTCCTTCCCATTTATACACTCTTAGCATGTGTGCAAGGAGTACTACATTAGCCTCCATGCTGTACTGGGACCTAAACTGGTAGCGCTCCAGACGCCTCTTTCCTGAATCACTCTCGTAGGCTACTGTACGTTTGCACATATGCTAGGAGTCAGTTAGCCATTGGCTCGGTGGGTTAGTGAAGATAAGCAAAGACTAGCAAGGGACACCTGTTAGCAAACTACTGAGAAGGAAAAGGTTCAGAATAAAGTTTAAAGATTACCATCTTTGAATGCAACATAGGAGTTAAGCGAAATGCAGTTCACCAGTTAATTCATTGCAATCAGCACATCTTATTTTTGCAGATTAAGGGATATGAAAATCAAATGTTGCAACGTAGCTCACACTTGACACTTGATTACATCTCTAATTTGTAAAAGATTTTATCTTTAAGAGTCATTTGCATTCTCCGATCTCTCTCTCTCTTCAGTCTCCATGGAGAGAGTGGGGGAGAGCGGGAAAGGTCAATACGTCGCCGTGGTAACCGCTAACCAACACGTTCTCAACTTCCATTGGTGGAAAAGAGCAGGAAGAGAGAGAGAGAGAGAGAGAGAGAGAGAGAGAGAGAGAGAGAGAGAGAGAGAGAGAGAGAGAGAGAGAGAGAGAGAGAGAGAGAGAGGGGGAGAGGGAGGGGAGGGGGGGAGGGGGGGGGGGGGGGAGGGGGGGGGGGAGGGAGAGAGGAGAGAGAGAGAGAGAGAGAGAGAGAGAGAGAGAGAGAGAGAGAGAGAGAGAGAGAGAGAGAGAGAGAGAGAGAGAGAGAGAGAGAGAGAGAGAGAGAGAGAGAGAAAGTCTTGCCAAAACTAATTTATTCCTGAAAATGTTTCTTGAACAAAGCTCTGAATATTGATGTGCGCTATTATGTGCTGAAGGTTGATGACAATGCAATGATTGATGAATTGTCATCATTTCTATATGAATACAATTCTAACTGACAGTAATAAATATGTATACCGATTGCTTCAAGATATTTGCAATAATTTGATGACATAAGAAAAAAAAAAAAAAGCTTACATTGTTAGAGAGCTAATCCTATCTGTTTTAAGATAATGCTTGCATCGACAGAAGGGTTTATGGCAGCTTAAACGTTGAATGATCTTACAAAGCTTTTAACTCGACCGAATCACGCCAGCAAAGTAATTTCCAGTGATTTCCAACCAATTTCTTTTTCTTTTTAAACATACATAAATGTACACGATGCAAAGTTGCTGACCTGCTGTAACGCGTAGACCTAAAAAATGTAGAAGGCTAGTGGGCAGGAACATGTTTGCGTGTTACTTGTCAACAGTCCAGTACCAGTAAGATTGTGGCACTATATGTGTCGGAACCAGATCAATCATTGATTCAAACAACAAATTATAAATGTATTATTAGTAATTAGTGTTAACACTTGAGGAACCATTACAAAAAAGCAATATCCATGCAAGGTCGTGCTAATTAATTAACAGCTTGTGGCCTCGTACCTACGACCCAATCAAAGCCAAGCTCACTTTCAATATAACAGAACAACCTCTCCTTTGATATTGCCCTTCATTAAATTTAAACACAGAGATGTTTGTTTGTGAAGAGCCAACATGGAGACTGAGACAAAATGGTCTGATACTTTTAAATCTCTCTTCGCTTGTGATTTACTGTATGTGTTTTGTAATTTAACTCTTTATCCATCAGATTGTCGTTTGGAAGAATCTAAACCAGCAGTCCCCAAAGTGTAACTCTCTATATATACAAATGGACATTTCTATCAGATTGAACCATATTTCCCAGAGCTCAAACTTTTTATATGAAACATATCCTCTTGATGGGCACAAGAAAATATTTGAAAACCTGAAGTCATTATCTTTTATCGGATTTGATGACAGTACATCAAGCATATTGTGCAGCGTCTCCGATGTGGCCTTTCGTCGTTTAACCAAATCTCTACTATACAGTTTGTCTCCAACACAACGTTCTTTCTCAATCCCTGAGGGCAGTGGATCCCTCCCCTGCTGAGGAGGACATTTGCCCTGGAAATGAACACCATCTATTGCAGCGCTTTTTCGGTTATTTCATCACCAAACTGTCTGAAGAAGTGAAGAAGTGTTGGGGGCATTCAGCCGGAGGAAAGAACTTGCGTTTGGCATTAGGGAATAAGGCCCTGTCCGCCGTGAGAGCCTGATGGATCCAATCTTGTGTTCTGTTTACAAGGCGCTAGGTCTGTTCTTACAGCTCTCGCCCTCCGGGCCCTGTTCCAACACGGCCCATCAGTCTGTCAGCAGCCAAAAGGCTAAATTTATCTCCACTGACAAACCACCACATCCTGATACTGGCTTACTTGTATCAAAGATTGACCTCTGATATCTACAGCTGGAGGTGGGAGTTGAGCTGGTAACTCAGTGTACCCATGTAGAGAGGGCGAGAGATTGAAAACAATTCTGGATGTGCAGGCACGAGTTCAGCAATGGCATGGGGACATAGGGTAAACAGCGCCTTGATAGTACCGTCTCTGCGTCTCTGTTCCCCTCGAGAAGGTTCCACTGTTTTCGATTAGAAAACATCTCCCAATTGATAACTACACATTAAAGGGAACACACCCCCATTTTACCAACAGGTGTGAGTTGATTAGACATTGTAAGCAATGTTATTTTTTGATGACGCAAGTGGTGATATCCACCCAATTATAGAATGAATATAGAAACTAACAAGGATTTACTAACCCTAACCGAGTCCCATCTCTGGGGAACAGTACTGGGAGGCAGGACTTGATTTATTGACCAATGGTGGATATACCCATTTGCGAAATCACAAATGGACTGATTTGCTTGTGATGAGTAATCAACCACACACCTGGTGATAAAATAGGATCATTTGAAAAAGTTATTGTCATTAGTGTCATTTTATGGACCCTGAACCAAATAATAACCATAATGCTAAACAGATCAGCTCTAAAGCTAGCTACCAACAAAATGCTCACCACAGCTCCAGCACTAGCCCCACTCATGATGCAAACCTTATTGCTAACCACGGCTACATCGCTGTAGTGTCTGTATACCCGCAGAGGATGTGGCAAAGTTAGGAAACTTTGTTTATTAATCTTCACCTTTAGTGGCAAGTGGCACCTTTAGGCGATTTAAATGTGCAAAAAGTCTGCCCAAGTGCGCTATGAAAACGAAGGGACAGTTTGGGTCTGTTTTCTCGTGTTTGGCACAAAACTGAGGTATGTCAAAGTGACTCAACCACAGATGGTATCAAAACACTTGTGTCCCCAATGCTTGCCTGATCGCCAGCTTGAGTGCCGGCAGGGCGTCTGTAAGACACTAATTCAAACGGTCAAACTTCCAAAACATTCTCTATGATCTTCCCTGTATCTTGCATACTTTGTTTAGCAACCGTCAGACCTTGAAGAGCTTTTGAAACTAGCCTGAGGCAGTGATTGAGAATATAATTATTTGGGTAACAACCTATCTTTTTATCCTGTACCTGGGGTAGAGGACAGTGTACTGGTTAGGGTGTTTGACCCCAAGCTGAACTCCTACCTGCTCCTTAGTGACATGTATTTACAAAAATAGTCACTATGGGTCGGAGCGTCCTCCAACTGCTACAGAAAGATGTTACGAATTATTAGCGCAGCCTACTGTTCTAATAACCGCCACTTACAGGGCCCGAATCAGAAAGGTTTGATACGTAACAGGCTGAATATCAGAGTCTGAAAGGGTAACCGCAACCATGATTCATTTAACAGGCTAGACTAGAGAGATAAAAGTAGAGAGAGAGAGAGAGAGAGAGAGAGAGAGAGAGAGAGAGAGAGAGAGAGAGAGAGAGAGAGGAGAGAGAGAGCGAGAGAGATGGAGAGGGAAGGGGAGAGGATGGGAGAGGGCGAGAGAGGGAAGGGAAAAAGAGGAAGGAGAGAGAGCACGCAGGACAAATGTAAGGAGAGAGAGACATGGATAGGAGGGAGAGAAATAGGAGAGACGGCTGGAAGCAGAGAGGTGATTGGGGAGAGAGCCAGGAGAGATTGACGGATAGAAATGAGGGATGGATGAGGTAATGATAAGGAGACAGGCAGAGAGAGAGAGAGACAGTTACTATATTGCCTGCCCTTTGACATTTTTAGCATCTACTGTAATCACAAACCGTACACTGTTGCCATGGGAACCAATGTTCTTCTACCCAGTTGAAAAAGCATATCAAGAATTGTTTTTATTTGATCAAGTTGCTTGGAATGCAAGCTGTCACAAAAATCATGACATCATTGATACTCTGTCTGTCCAATTGGGTTGCAAGGGGGGGGGGGGGGGGGGGCAGTCACTGAACTCATTTGATTTTAGACCGTTGAGTTCTGCTGACTAACCGAATGACCGGAATAACGTTGTGTCCTGCCGTTTGGACACACACTTAACCATTTGTACATTCCCCCCCTTTATGGAAATATGGCAGATTGATATTTTATTTCAAAGTATTTTTAAGGAGGTTAAGGGCTTCAAGGGAGTTATGCCATTTTTCTCAACGATGATATCCCAAAGCTAGGCTGAAAATGGAACCAAACCCCGATACCTTCCGGATAGGAGCCGAAACACCTCGCCCCACTAACCCTACCTGCACACATCCAACCAAGTCCCACTGACTCCATGCAGTCTTCATCCCGATGCCATGACAATGTGACAATGACCTATGACCTTCCCTTACAGTTGTCCATCACCCAGGCATCCCTTATCTTTAAGGTATGTGCGGTTCTGTCGTATGTCTCGCTAACGCTGTGGGCTGCCTAGGGTTCTGATGGCTCCAACCCCCCCCCCCCCCGCCCCCCTCCCGTTGTAAGTCCTCCAGTGGTTTGAACCCTCCCAGCACGGCCACAGGACCAGAAGAACCACGCCCAAACGGGCCGGTCCCTTCCGAGACCGCGCTGCGTTTGGGTGTTGTTAACTTTATGGCAGCGGCTTTGGCTGCGCTGCTGTCCCTTGTGTTTACTGTGTGTGCTGTGGCAGGGTGGGACCACTGGGGAGGACTTGGGGACCCCCTTAACCCCCGTGGGCGCCGTTAAGATAAGATAACATCAATATGTTATCGATGGCAGAGGGGAGACGTTGGTTCAGATCGAGTACAGGGTATCTTCTGAGTGCGCGAAGATAGTATTTGTGTAGGTGTGTTTGTGTGTGTGTGTGTGTATGTGTGTGTGTGTGTGTGTGTGTGTGTGTGTATGAGTGTGTGTAGGTGTGTATGTGTGTATTTGTGTAGGTGTGTTTGTGTGTGTGTGCGTGTGTGTGTGTGTGCATGTAAGTGTGTGTGTGTGTGTGTGTGTGTGTGTGTGTGTGTGTGTGTGTGTGTGTGTGTGTGTGTGTGTGTGTGTGTGTGTGTGTGTGTGTGTGTGTCTGCCAACATGTCTGTGCATGATCAGATATGTCTAGAAGCGGTGGGGGGTGTCGGGCAGGTCCTGCCACGCCCCCAGGTGGCGCACCTGCCGTCGATTTCGTGGGACACCTGGGAGCGCCCGTCTTCACTTTCGCACAACACCTGTCGCTGCGTCTCTCACTGGACGTGGCCGGCTCGAGTTAAGCCCCTCTGGTGCTCCTCCTCCCTCATTGGCTATGAGAGCTGTCAATCATCAGCTCTGGTTTCACATTGGTTATGCATCATGTCAATCATGGGCTTGGGTTTCACTCCGATTTAGAAAGTGCAAGGCAGCAGTCCAAGGGCTTTCGCTTTTAAGGCCTTGGATTTGAGCCGGAATGCCAGGGGTTAGGGTGAATATGAGACAAATATAAACAGAATATGTCCACATTCAGTTCAGAATAGATATGTGGTTTGGGTACAAAGAGAGGACTTGATTTCATCAGTGACCAAGTCAACACTGGTTTATTCGCAGCCTTTTATCGAGTTACAGTCTCTGAAGAACTAGACGAGACGCACGGATCCTAAGCACTCAACTCTCATTGCAATTATAAGACAGTACAAGGTCAGTATAATAATAACCCAGTGCTGGAGTACTGGAGTACCTTATTATTCCTAAATATTTTTTTATTTTACAAAAGGAGTCACAAATTAAATTAGAATGATTTTTTAAAAAGGAAGAAAATAGAGAATAAAACAAGTAAAATGGATAAACATACAAAATATAAATGAAATATTCAGATCTACATACAGAATGTACGTATGAAAATACATATATGCAACAACAAAATGGCTAAAAAATGATAAAAACACTATCACAATGTATTAACATGATCTACACCGTACTCTTACCCGGCCTGTTGCCAGTGTTACTCACTCCATGCCCTCTCGCTCCCTCCAGCTTGCCGCCCAGGTTCTGGAAGACCTGAAGGATGAGGACATTGGTTTTGCGCTGTTGGACGCTAAGAAGGAGAAGTCCGTGGCCAAGTCGCTTGGTAAGCGTGACTGTTTGAAGTCGCCACCTTGTTTCGTCTCTCGATTGAAAAAAAAATATATATTATGTGTATATACTATCAATAATTTGACACCAAAAAGGATATTAAGTATAAAGATTTGTTATGATTGAAAACTAATAATAACACAAGTGTCAGGTTGAAAATATCAAAATGTGAAACTTTATTGGAATCAGGAATCTAGGAGGATGCATGCAAGGCGGGACATTTACTCGACTCTGCTGCCCCCAAGTGTTGGAACATAGCGGTGACTAGGTAACCGTCTGATCAACAATCCCCTGAGAACAGATAAACTGCTGCAGTGCATTTTATCAGGAAAAAAAAAAATGATGTTCTCAAAATGCAAGTCTAAAAAGACACTGAGTATTTAAAGGAATTTGACTTCAACATGATGAAGAGGCAGGTCAATGCCGGTCAATAAGCAAGGGAAAGGATCCAACATTACGACTTCATTTCCATCTGTGAATCCTATTCCTCTCTCCTCTCCCCAGGTCTAGATGAAGTGGAGAGCATCTACATCTTTGCTGACGATGAGGTCATCGAGTACGACGGAGAGCTGGCAGCTGACACTCTGGTGGAGTTCCTTTATGATGTGAGTACTTCCTCAGACGAGAGAGATCGTTCCCCACAACAATTGAGGAATCATTGACAGATTGATTGAGGCGTGTACAGCAGGAGTTTTAAATAAAGGGAAATGTTAAGGCTCCAGGGAAAACTCTTGAATGTTGAACTCTTTTCTCTCGAATTTAGCCCTTCCAGCCTGGATTTGAATTTGAATTGAATTTGTTTTGATGAAGATCGTGTGATTCTCTTGCGGTGCGCAGGTGATTGAAGACCCCGTGGAGATCATTGACAACGAACGCGAGCTCAAGGGCTTCAACAACATCGACGAGGTCATCAAGCTCGCCGGATACTTCAAGAGCGAGAAATCCCCCCGTAGGTGGTCACTGTCAAAAGTTATTCTTATGGAGGTGTACCAGCTCAGTCCTGATCGCAGCGACCCGGGTTTGAATTTTGCCCACGGTCCTTTGCTGCCTGTCCTCCCCTCTATCTCCCATGCATTCCTCTCCATCTCATTCAATAATAAGGCATACAAATGTTTAAAAAAAGTCTTCAAAAATAAATAAGTTATTGTTACGATTCTGTCACCGATATTGAAAACCTCCCCATTGGTTTCTGATGGATTCTTCTGCCTTCTTTCAGACTACGTTGAATACGAAGACGCAGCTGAGGAGTTCCACCCTTTTATTAAGTTCTTCGCCACCTTCGACCCCAAGGTTGGCACTAGATCATTCCTCGTTTGAATACCTCTGTTTAGGATGGAAACTCAATGGAAAAACAAAGCAAATCACATGCAAACGCTCCCTTCAAATTCAGATCCACACATACAACAGAAACTCAAAATCGGTATAGCAACAAAACACTGTGTGACATTGTTTCTTGAAAAACAAGGAGCGGATTATAGCGCGACCGTTCTTGTTTGAGCAATCTATCTATCTCTTCCTGTCAGATCGGCAAAAAGCTGAAGCTGAAGCTGAATGAGGTGGACCTGTACGAACCCTTCATGGAAGAGGCAGTGTCCATTCCCGGCAGGCCTTACACTGAAGACGAGCTTGTCAATTACATTGAGGAGCACGACAGGTAGGACCACCGTCATATGACTTCCATAAGGTGGCACAGAAATAATTCAGTGTTTTAGACTATAATGAGTCGTCTTTTCTTTTGGTTTCCAGGCCCACCTTGAGGAAGCTTGAGCCCCACAGCATGTATGAGATCTGGGTATGAAGTGTGAATCTCTCCTTAATTCCTATGGTAGACTGCAGGGAGGTTTGAGGGTCAACATTGGAGAAGCCCTCTTTAATAAATACCTCTCATTAACAGGAGGATGACATTGACGGAGAGCACATCGTTGCGTTCGCTGAGGAGGATGACCCAGGTACAGTATGTCTATGACAATAGGAGTGCACATAGGAACAGGTACACCAGTAGTTCTTTAGTGGTAACATGTCCATGTGTCTATCAGCATCCACAAAGAAAATCGAAGAATGAAATGTGTTCATCTACTCAAAGACAAAGTTGCTTTTGTTGTTATTGTGAAGAAGTCAAGACATTCTTGACTAAAAGATCCCAGAACTCACAGCTTCTCTTATGACCTCAAGTGCTAAAGTTAATAAGTCCCAAAGATGAACTACATCGCTGGATGAAACCACAGGCTACCAGGTTGACGACCTGACCTTTGAACTTTGCACCCAGACGGTTATGAATTCCTGGAGATTCTGAAGGAAGTGGCTCGTGAGAACACAGACAACGCCAACCTCAGCATCATCTGGATCGACCCCGACAACTTCCCTCTGGTATGACCAGGAACACTCTTCAATCGGATAATGAATCTGATTTCTTTAATCTCTTTAATCTGATAATGAAATATTGTTGGAAGACTATTCCACAAAATATACATATATATTCATATATAGCTCTGATTATTGCTAATTAGATAACATGATGGTCTTCCTGTTTGTATTGCTAATTAATGCTCGCTGTGTCCACCTGTTGACCTTCAGCTGACCTCTGACCCTGTCCTTTTCAGTTGGTGCCCTACTGGGAGAAGACCTTCGGCATCGACCTGGGTTCCCCTCAGATTGGTGTTGTTGATGTGGAGGATGTAAGCTCTCTAATGCAGTTCATACTTGATGGGACCCCCCTCCCCTGAAATGAATCTATTTGATAAGACTTTGGTAGAGATTAACTCTCATTGGCTGAGCTCTAAGGTATAGAGGTGTTTGATGTGAGTGAGTCCCCGAATGTAATGTAGGATCAGGACTGTTCTGCATTGTACTCAAGTGTGCCCCTGAAGCTTTATTGGTTGGTTTTTTCCACTCACAGGCCGACAGTGTGTGGATGGAAATGGACGACGAGGACGACATGCCCACAGCTGATGAACTAGAACAGTGGGTCGAGGATGTGCTGTCCGGTAAAATAGACCCAGATATGGATGATGATGATGAAGACGACGATGATGATGACGATGATGATGATGATGATGATGACGACGATGATGACGATGATGACGACGACGACGACGACGACGACGACGATGACGATGATGATGATGATGATGATGACGATGACGATGACGATGATGATGATGATGATGATGATGATGATGATGATGATGATGATGATGACGATGTCTAAATGTTCACCATCTCAAATTTCTAAATTGCCAATCCTCTCGTTTGTGTGGCCTCACAACAAGAGACAACAATAGTGACAATAGCACACTGTTTTTGTCGTGTAGCTGGAAATTGTAAGGGACACACTGGAAAATCTGTAACGTCTACCGCTAAAGTGTCCGGCTAAAATGTACACACACGTTTATGCCCTTTTGTTTGTTTTCTACATCAATCCAGCTGGCCTATGATTACAAGCTAAGTTCAGTCAAAGAACCCACATCAACTCTATAACCATATTTAGTCCAATTCGGTTAACAAACACGAACACGTCATTCACGACCAGATGGAGTGAGAAGATACAAAGTACAGTAATATTTTCTAAACATAACTGGACATGGTCTTAAATTAAGTATAGGAGACTACTCGAAAAATTGCAGAATACATTGCTGTTTGTTTTCAGAACAATATTTTACTTGGATAAAAAAATATTTAAAAATCTACTGATGTCGTTTGTTGCATGATTCGATTGTTATATGTTTAAAAGCTAACATATTTCAAATTTATTAAGGGATAACCCCTTGAGGTGCATCATCTTGTCTTCCAGAGGGTCCTATACATCAAAACAATCAGACAATACAATAGAATACAGTACAGTCACATATACACAACACAAAACATACACTTAAAGTGTACACAACAGCTCCCAAATCCCTCCCGCCCACCCCACCATACCCCATCAGCCCATAAACCCATCACAAGGGCAAAAAAAAAAAAAAAAAAAAAAAGGTAAAAGTACATGAAAATAAAAACTAATAGCAACAGCAGGGGGTCTGAAACAAGGACATTAGTGAAGTCTTGAACAAATGGAAAGAAGTGACAGATCTAATAGATAGTGGTAAATTATTCCAGTCAGAGGGGGCTTTGTGTTTAAAAGCACGTCTACCAATTTCTTTTGAGGTTCTTGGGACAGAAAAAAACAGCTGATGCGAGTGTCTGACAGAGTAAGATGGTCGGTAGGGAACTAGATATTGTTTTAGGTAAAGTGGACACATTTATAAATAAACTGAAGCCAACTGTTAAGAGGAAGCCAGTCAAGGGTTTGATACATAATACAATGATGGGTCCTATAAGGACATCTTAAGACAAATCTACAAATACTGTTAAATGCAACATCAAGAGAGTGAAGGTATTTCTCTGCTGTGTTTTGGTATATAGTGTCAGCATAGTCCATTATTGGTAGTAGCAATTGGGTGGAGATTATTTTCCTTACTTGAAGAGAGAAACAATTTATGGGGCGATAAAGTTTGCTAAGATTACGATTTATTCTATTTACAACAGATTCAATATGTGGCTTGAATGTTAATGTACTGTCAATCCAAAGACCCAGGTATTTAAATGTGTCCACTTTTTCTAAGGGAGTACCATCATTAAAGCAGACAGACAGTTCAGCAGAGTGATGCGCCAATTTATGACTGGTTCCAAACAACATAAGACATGACTTCTTTTTGTTTAATAATAGTCTGTTGTGGCTGAGCCAGTCCAGTACATTAATAAATTCAGACTGCAAGCAGTGTCCCACTTCTAAATATATTGGTGCTGGATGTGTAAAGGACTGTATCATCGGCATACAATTGGTTATGGCAGCCAGAGGACGATAGAGGAAGATCATTGATAAATATAGAGAATAGAAGTGGCCCTAAAGATGACCCTTGCGGAACACCCCTTTCTATAATTAAATAATCTGATTGACTTCCTCCACAATTTAAACATTGACGTCTATTATGTAAGTAGGAGTTGAACCACAGTAAGGCATGACGAGACAGTCCTATTGTATATAGTTTGTCCAGCAGCAGGTAATGATCTACAATGTCAAAAGCTTTGCTCAAATCTAAAAACACTGCACCAGTGAATTTGTCACTGTCTAACACTGATAGCACGTCACTAGTGAATTTAAGCAAAGCTGTGGTTGTGGAGTGGTTGGGCCTAAAGCCTGATTGGCATGGAGACAAGATATGTTGAGATAGTTGATTGAAAACTAACTTTTCAAAAATCTTAACAACAGAACTAATAATACTAATTGGGCGATAGTTGTTCAGATCAAGTGGGTCACCCCCTTTAAAAATCGGGGTGACCTTGCACTAGTAGATAATGACAGGTTAAGTCTGCTAGTGGACAGATTAGCACATGAGAGGCTAATTTAATAAACTTAGTCTCCAGGCCATCTGGAGACTAAGTCGTCTTTCTTTAATGTATCAAAGACCATTTGGACCTCAACAGGTGAAATTGTTCTGAATGAAAAATAAACATATAAAGCTAATTTAATGTAGCTGATGTGATAGAAGCTCAACAAACGATTTACAATCAATGAAATATATTTTATTAAGGAAATTCCCAAATAGCAAATTTACTATAAAATTACAGAATGAAGTAAACAAAGTCACATTTGATGCACGTTAGACAAAGAAAACTGCATTAGGTGAATAAGTGCATCAGGAATGTATATTAAACAAAGTTATACAATCCCTATCCCAAAAATAAAACATTAAGTCATTATGAAACTATTAAGAGCTTAGACCTTGCTTGACCACAAGGGTTGATGTAGAATAAATTTTCCAATATAATTAAATGCCTTTTCCCACCACTGCTTATGACCCGGAACCCCAAAAATATAATAAGCACAACATTTCCTATTACCATAACAAAGGTGATAGGTGATTCCCAAACACCAGATTTACTATAAAATTACAGAATGAAGTATACAAAGTCACATTTGATGCACGTTAGACCAAGAAAACTGCATTAGGTGAATAAGTGCATCAGGAATGTATTTTGAACCAAGTTATACAATCCCTATCCCAAAAATAAGACATTAAGTCATTATGAAGCTATTAGGAGCTTATACCTTGCTTGACCACAAGGGTTGATGTACAATAAAATTTCCAATATGATTAAATGCCTTTACCCACCGCTGCTTATAAAAAATATATAATAAGCACCACATTCCCATTACCATTACAAAGTGATAGTTATTTCTCTATGGATATTTTTCATCATTACACTGTTCCAGGAATTTTCATCGTTACACTGGTTTCGGTCTTCAAACATAATAATGAAACTCATCTTTATATATTTTGCATTGAATATGAATATTTGCATTGAATATAATATCCCGCCACCATAATAATCCCCAACTGCTACCAATGGGTGGAGAAACAGTTTGAAACTCACCCATGTGTTTTTTCTATGTTTACATATACAGTATATTTGGTATACACTAGCATAGTAATCATTTCAGAGCTGGCCCTACACCGCAGAGATGACCAGAGGCCGGCCTTCGTCCACCTCATTATGGGGACTGAAAAAGGGGCGGAGCTCGCTACTGAATACACACGGCGTAAACGAGAATATGTGCAAGGAGGACGTCAGGTCGTAGAAGGACACGAGGCCCTCCTCGTAATCCAGGAAGATGCCTACCATCTTGGGCTTGGCTTTCAGGGCCAGCTTTTTGGAGGGGGCCGTCATGGCCGCGTAGCCCTCGCCATCGTAATGCACTATCACCCAGTAGTTTGTGTCGGGCTCGAAGACAAGCTTCCCTTTCCGTTGAGAGGTCACCGTTGTTACGCCTAGATCCCAACCCAACTTGTCGCCGACTTCAACCTGCCAGTAGGCCTTGCCGGATGTCAGTGAGTTCCGGCCGAGGACGCATGTGTTCAAGTCGAACCTCTGAGCACCGTTGGGCACTATCTGAATCACGCCGCCATCTTGTACCTCCTTGCCGTCAGCGGATACGATTAAGCGTGGGTGAGCGGTGCTGGGGTCTAGCTTCACGTCCACTGCAAAATAAAATATTTTTTGGGGGGTTTAATTCTTCCGCAATTTAATTTTTACAAGGGAAAAGCTCATTGTTGCAACAACAATGTACATTGCCAATTAAAACCTGCATCCAAGGATATCATACAAAAAAGTCACAGGATTATTTCCTTTGTGCTCCTTTTCGTAGTTGGAATTAGTTGGTAAAGTTGGAAATATTCCGTTATACGACAATTTAGGTGATGTTTTTTTGTTAATATACGTTTTTAAAATAGGTCTATACTCTGACCGCCATCACTGATTTTGCCAGCTGAGACTGTTTTCTTCAGGTAGGCCGTGTTCACATCTAGCGGTTTTTTTGTTAATAGGGGAAAAGTTGAGCCGAGCGATTTTTCAACCAAAAAAAAAAGATGGCAGCGTTTTTTGGTCCTAAAAGCGCCTAAAGCGTTTTTTTTCTATCGCCTAGAAATGACCCCATTCTAGACCCGACGTTACTTGCCTACTACGTATCCAGGCTAAAGCCCATTAGGCATGTCGTAGATCTCGACATGTTCTGTAATTTAAACTATTAATTGCTCAACCGGCACTTTCCCGAGTGATTTGTCCGCCATTGTTTCTTGTTTTGACAGTTGAGAAGTTTCCTTTGTAACGAAGTGTCAATGGTTCCGCTTGTGATTGGTCAGGTTGCCCCAAAAGTCGCCTGACGTTGGCCGCTTTCTTCCTGAAAGTTGAAACCTTTTCAAACTTTTTTAAACGCCTCGATCAGCGTTTTTTTCTGCCATACCGGAGTGTATGGCAGAAAAAACGCTGATCGAGCGCGTTTAAAAAACGGCTGTGACTTTTTCCAGAAACACTCTGCTCCATAGGAATTATAATGTAAAACAATCGCTGGCAGATTTTGAAAAAACCCGCTAGATGTGAGAACACGGCCTAACAAGGGTCATTCAGGTCTTTTTCGCAGAAAAAAAATATTCTAGTTCCCGTTCCCACTTCACGCAGTAGGAGAGAGAGATCCGCGACTCAACACGCAAAAAGACAGAATAAAATAAAGATGATAAGAAAGATGCCTGGAAAAAAGAGGACATGAGTCATGACGTGGTGATGAGGGAGGGGAATGTTAACTGCAAGAATGGACAGGAAGTTTAGCCAAAACAACATCAATGCTAAATAGTGCCTTTAATCCTTGAATTGAAGAAATAACAACACCAACCAACTTGGAAGTAGAATAACAGAAAGGTAAAAATTACCTGCAAACTTCACAATCCTCTGCAGTTCTATGTAGGGAAATCAGAAGAATTAAATTTAACTTCAAATTCAGTTATTTATCTTCGCATAGGCTAATCTCTTCCAACCACTTTCTTACCGATATTGGAGTCCACTAACTCCAGTTTGTCGTGAATGTCATCCTCTCAATGATTTGTATGATATTTCGGAAGGTGCCGAAGGAGGTGAAAGCATCGAGTGCTATCTCCGTTTGGCTTGTTTTCCTCATCTAAGACCTGGGTGGCTGGATAACTCTAAAGGAGTAAAAAAAAAGAAAAAAAAGTGGAATAATTCAGTCATTTACTTTACTGTAACGGTTTAATCAGAGACAATGGCTGACACCGAATGAGCTATATTACACAAAATGGCCTCTGTCACCTGTAGGAAGTCCAATATGATCCTCTATCCCAGATATGCCGCTGCAGGTCCGAGATGTTTGCTCCGCAGTTCTTCTATCTCATTGTTGAGTTGTTCCGCCAATCCTTGGACTGCCTCTCCACTGCCTGACACTTCTCGTCCATGGCAGGAGAGCGTGTCTTTTGGCGTTCTCGATGTAGGAAATGAGAGATGACAGAATGCCTTCGACATCCTTACTCTCGCTGCGTAAGTGATCTGAAA
>OLKM01001941.1:0-55768 GCA_900291075.1 Melanogrammus aeglefinus
CTGATTGTGAATAAACATCTATGTATTTTCATCCATAACAGTCTCCCTTTTTGGTGCCATATTGTCTGCCTAATCTTAAGCGTGTTTACATGTCAAAGTCTAAGTCTGAGTGTATTTAGTATACTTGCGTAAAGTAAAGGCCACCCTCCTCCAAATAGAAGATCATTAAAACCACTTAAAGGCAAACAAATAATCAACCAAATACAAAAATTTAACACCTGCGAAGAACCTGACTGGCGGCCCCCTCTCGGAAACAAACAGGAAGCAACTCACGAAACGAAGCTAACAACAAGGCCTAGAGACCAAAAGACAGGAAGCAAAGAAAAACCGAAAAGGCCTTCAACCAAAGCCTACACTTACGTGGAAGCAGTTAGCAAAAGAAACCAAGAGTAAAATTAAAGCTCTCTGCTCACCTGAAACTGATACAATCGAACAGACATAATACAAACAACCCATAGAACAAACATTAAGACCAAATTCGGCCGCAACCAATACTAAACAGACACCCAGTATTGTCCAAGGGATAGATGCACGTGGCACCAAAACAACAAATGTGAGCTCATAAACAAATGCTAAAGAACAAAGACAGACATATGAAGTAAGGGAAAATAAAGGAGATAGGAGAACGTAAATAAGAACATATAAGTCTTTGAAAAAACAAGAAACAAGTCAATTCATCTCAATAAAGCTTTAAAACCAGAAAGCCACCCCAGCTCAGTACACACGCAAAGCAATCTGCAGCTAACTAGAACTATGCCAAGAATGGACAGAAATACTGAACACAACATCAAAACCACTAAGCTAAGAGTGAAGGAAAGCTTAAAGAGCAGAGAGCAATAAGCCTAGAGGACCACAAAACAACAGCTAACAACGGTCTACCAACCACAAAGAATATGTAGCACAGCACGCCATAAAACAATACAACTTATTGATAATTGCTGGAAAGTTGCAACAAGAAGGTTCCGACAAACATAATACGACCTTCAAAACTCCACTAAACCAAGCGCCCTCCATTCGGATTCCAGCAAAAATCCCTGGAGAAGTGAGAAATCAAAAGGAAAGTGAGTCCACCCAAGGCGCTTGCCAAAGCTCTACTACGTATCGTCTCCTGTACCAAACCCTCAACCATTTTTACGGTGCCCATTAAAGTACTTATGATTGAAGACATCCTTATAGCACCTTATCGGCATACAACCCCTCCCGGGTGAAAGAAAGCGAGAGGGCCTAGATCTATCTGGGCCAGGAGCAGCATTACAATGAAGATATCTAACCTGGAAACAACTGGAAAGACCCAATATAAGCATTGAACGTGCTGACAGACAGATACGACATCCAATTTCATTCCCCACAGGTCTTTATGAGCAAACTCACAAGATCCCAAAGGTAACTCAAACCGACCCAACACGCAAAACTCGAAGCCGTGTGGCAGATTTCTGCAAAAGTTGCGCCCCAAAAAGCCAGACCCCCACCGTAAAGAGCTAGCCTTCCCATACGAGTGTGAGAAATTATAGAGGCGCGGTCACCAAAAGCGCCCTGATCCAGCACATAGAAGTCCCGCATTGGTATAGGATTAGACAAATCTTCAAGATATCCAACAATTCTCGTTCAATCATGCAAAAGAACCAAAAGCTTCAATCCTCTATGGAGATGGACCGTACCGTCACCCTGCAACAAAGCCCGATCCCTGTGTGAGCGTCACTAGAGCACTAGCACGTCTCTGACAGTACACCCGACAACATGAAATAGCAATCTCACAAAATCGCTCCTATCCCATTCCCCCCAGGCGGGACATGACAGCCAACAACTAACAACGCTAACACGCGAAAAACGAAAAGAGCACTTGAATAGACAGCTACAAAAGGAGGCGAAATGAAGCTCGAAAAAACAACCCAATAAACATGGCTGCTAACGATGGGACGATATAACGTGCACCTGAGAAACACTTCAAATCGACCGCAAGTACATTTCTAATAGCCAGTAAGAAACGTTACTCTCCAGGATGGATAACAAAGATCGTGTCGCTTAGGTTTTTACCAGCCAAAGCCGACGAAACATAACATACGGTTCTGTAATGTAACCGTTTAATACGGTTCTTTAGAGTCTGCATTGGCCCATGATCTTTATGTTCAATCGAGCACCCCTAACTGGTTCACGTTGACACAAAACGCGACAGTGCGAGCAGGCGCGTCGCCATGTCCGCCGAAGTTTGTCCGGCACAATTCATAACCTTTCGCTGGTGCATTTGTCGAATTTGTCGGCCACAACACGAATAACCACCAGGCTTGCCTTAACCCGTTGGAAGAAGAGAGAGTCGGAAGACCCACAACACCTATGCATCTAATTAGAAATAACCACGGGAAGCAGTGAATAAGAGATTAACATAAGATTTAAGTAATGCAACCTGATAACCGTTGAACCCACAAGACCGAACTTCCGAGCTACCTCCACCATCGTCGCCCCAACCGACGCCTCACGCCATGCTTAGAAAACAACCGTACTGGCCAAATAACGACAAACACCATTTGAGACATGTTTAAAGGTACACATATTTTGAGTCTTCATATACCTTCATAACAACACTTCCGGTTTAAACGGGCACCTTAAACAAAGCTATAAACAAAGACCTTATAAAAAGCGTTACCCAAATGACTGTCAAGACCTAATTGCGCTCAGATACTGACTTGACATGCAGAAAGCCCAGAGGATCCACTTACATGCTAGCGGCCACACTCTGGATCCTAATGCTGGCTTGCTCTCCCAGCTGGTATATCTTGCAGGACCTAATAATAACCCTCCAGAAGTTGAATCCCCCTCAATAAGGCCTGTCAGGAATAATGCCGCCTCCTCACTATACCTCCCCACGCGCCTCCCAATACACACAGGCTTCAATGCGTGGAAAACATTAAATAAACCTCGGTGCAAAACACGACGAAATAATATAACATTTAATCATAGCCTATAAATAATATATATTATATTATGGTGCCCCCCCCCATGCCCAACACACACACAATAAGATGATAACAATATATTTATAATAATATATATTATATAATATATATAATATAATATTATATATAACATGAGGAAAGAAATATTTATAAAGAATTTAATTAACTATTATAATAGTATCATGTAATGTAATATAGACTATCTATATCGTAAAATAAATCCCCTCCATCTCCCCTATCTGTGCCTCTCTTTTCAGCCCCTCTACAGTTATAGGAGGGGCTTGGACTACACAACTGTTATTATCAGAGGACACTTATTAGTTATGTGGGCGCGGTTTGTGTGAACTTGTGTACATGTTTGAGGGTGTAGGTTTGTGTGTAACAATAACAGTGTTTGTGTGAGCGTGTGTTGGTGTGTGTCAGCGACAGGCCATGATCTCTGTAATCATGAGGGTTGCCGATGTGCTTGGTTGAATATGACACACAAGCTCTATCTTTATACCATCGTATCATAATAGATAGCTAGCTAGCTCCTAGCTAGCTCAGATAACTGCCTAATGTACCTGTATCATAGGTAGCTGCCAGGTACCATATCAACGACTGTCAACACACACACACACACACAAATGTCTTTATTTGTGTCCGCATTTATAAAATACATTGCAAGGGCACAAATATTTTCAGTTGCTTTTGATGCCCTACATCCACGAAACAACATGTTGTGATGCTTAAGTCAAACATGCACAGAATAGACAATACGTACACATGAGCTTATCTAATGGTACAGAAAAACACCTCCTCCTCCAAATAGCTCGGCTGCCTATAATGGAGGAGATTGAGCAATATGTTGCAAGCTGCTTTGGCCTTACATTTGGACAATCTCATCATTTCTCAAGCCTCCTGACCACCAGCCTGTGGACAATGACCTAGGCTGCCGAAAATAAAAACAATGAGCTGGCATTTGTAGCCTAAACGTATAATGGCTTGCACTAATGGTTGGTACTTAACTTGTTTAGTGAGGAACGCTTCCTCTAAACTTGAGTCAAAAGTGCAACCAACTTCCCATAAGAAAAACCTCTCTACTATCCTCATCAATCACAATGACATCTGGTGTATTTGCTGTTACACCTTCAAATACATGGGGGTCATTGCATTGAAACATTTCTGGTTTCACACATGAATGTTTGTAGAATAAAACGGAGGAATCAAACATGGGTGACACATCTTTGGTGATAAATGTCGACCAATTCTGTCATGCCTGGCTATGTTATAGTCCTTGGTAAACATTACAGCCGTTTAAAATGTGGGATATCGACTCTATGGTCTGACGCTGTCCATGGTGTAGACAGTGAGAGTCATGATTATTGGGATACCAGATGGACAGATTCAGTTTAGTTGGCAGCACCTGAAGGCGTGCCTTTACCGTAAAAATGAGGATATCCTCATTGATAGCTGCATTTTTCAGAATCGAGTGGGACACAGAGTGATCAGCTGACTGGAGGCAGGCAAGCTTCCCTTGTAGCCTCAGTCCTGTCCAGCGCTCCTTTCTCTCTTGCTTTCTAAGCGTTAGAAGGTGCGCGCGCGTGCCGATGGTGGGGAGCACGCTTGATGTTCCGTCGCGGCTCACTGTTGCGCGCACATTTATTGACAGTGATCACAGTCCGTGATCACAGACTTGGAGACGCTCACCGTCTCGTTGTCCGCTCTTTTCCACTCCAGGGAAACACCAGTCCAGTCACACAGGTCGTTCAGATCGGGCCAGTCAGGAGTTTACCGCCAAACCCCTGGCGCGCATTGGTGTCCAGTTTTACCACTGGGCTTCTTTTTAAACCCGAGGAAGCTGGGGAGGTCGCTCGTTTCGGGAGACCTTGCGCCGCTCCAGGTCGAGAATGAGTGAGGCTCTGGCGATCTCTCTGACGGCCCTGATCGTCGCTGTTAAGCATTTTTAATAAAATGGCACAGGCGTGTGGTAATATATGTCCATTCAATGTCCGTTATCCCCGCAGCCCCCTCCCGCTTACTGTGAAAATGAAGTCACGGGTTGTGTGTGTTGCTCATGCCCAAACCACTCTCTCACTCGTTGTACAGGTTTTGTTGTTGAGTTCGTACAGTACCTTCTTTGGTATTGTGAACATTGGAGAGAAGAGATGGTGTATTTTCGCCAGAGCAATCTGCCCGATCGCCTCCAGTTTCTATAACCAGAGGGGAGAGGAAGAGGAGTGTATCATATCCAGCCTGGCCATGTAGTCTGTGACAATCTCGTCTACTTGCGCTGTCCACTTCCCCGGCGATATTGAATTTATGGCCGAGGTAAGCTGTATGTTTCGTGGGCGCGCAAAGAACTCTGATTGGTCCATTGTTTATTGTGAATGTTGGGATTGTGGTCTGATTTGGCATGAATACCAGCGATTGCCCGCCACTCCTCTCTCTCAAAAAAGACAGCACATTTTGATTGTTTTCACCTGTAGTCCAGACCACTCTAAAAAAGAGTCAGTCTTGGAAAGCATGTCTTTTATAACGCCTTCGTGTCGGGAGCATACTACCACGTCGTCTGCGTACCCCTGCACGGGGTTGGGGGAGTAGGTGTTAAGGGGCGCACACTGGCACATCCACCGTATCCATCCATTGATTGCCAGCACAAAGTTCACCACGCTCCACGGGCAGCCCGTTTTTATACCCAGTTGTAATGGGATTGGGTCCGTGAGCTGTTTGCCGCATATCACTTGGATAAAGGAATCCTTATAGATGTCTTTGACTATGTATATATACACCTGAGGCAGATGTATTTCTTCCAGGGATTTAAACATAATGTTGTGCGCCAGGGTTCCAAATGCGTCACGGAAATCTAAAAACACTGCGTAAAAGCGGGATGATTCGTGGTTAAAATCATCAATGCCGGTCTTAAGGCAAAAAGTATGTTCATTCATCCCTTGCCTTTCTATGTAGGCTTTCTGCTTTGTGGACAGAATATTATTTTCCACTAGCCACGGTAGAATACGGGAGAGGAGGCATTTCATGAACACCTTATAAACGGTTGGGAGGAGGGATATGTCTCTCCATGTAGTCGGGTCGTCTGGGATGTTATCTTTTTTCGGTATTCTGTGAACGAGAGCCCCTTTCCATGTGTCGGGTACTCTCTTGTTCTCCAGACATACATTAAAAATTGTTGTTAGAGTCCTATATGAGTTTGTGCTTTTGAGTGTTTTCATACGTGACCCCATCTACACCACTTGCTTTATAATTAGGTAAACTGTCAATTACCTTTTTCACCTCTTCTTCGGTGAAATGTGCAGTGTTTAGTAGATGCTCTGGTTCGGATGATGGTATCAGGCCCGACCAGGGTGGGGGTGGCAGGGGGGCTGCAGATGACGTTTGGCCATTCCCTTGGCATTTATCCTCATAGTAGGGCTGTATGTGTGCGATTTTACTGGAGCAGGGGGGCGGGTACTCGCTATTATTCAGAATGATTTGTATCGCTTTTGTTCTTCTGTTTTGCCACAGATATGAAAGTTTATTGCGTTTTACTTTCCTGGAATGTCGGCTTTGTACAGCCCCAAGAGAGGGCTGGATTATATCCCTTACAAAGCAGAGTTGTAGCTCAATCCAGGAAGCGAGTGAAGCTGATGTTAATTCCCCAGGGAAAGGTTGGCCCACTGGTAGTTTCTTCAGGATGCGTGCTGTGTATTTCAAAAAAGGCTCTCCATATGATAATCCACTGAATATGCCATTCTTGTAGAATCCGCCGTTGAGAAGTGATATTAGTCTCATCCACTTGCCCGGGTCTGCTGACGAAAGGAAGTGCCGTTTTTGCTGCAGTTTCTTTGTATCCAACGTCTCTCTAAACGCCCTTTCCGCCATTTGGAAATCATTCCAGTGATGTTCAGTCAGTGGTCCAGAGAATGTTGAAATGTCTGTGTAGGGATTTAATCCACCCATAGCGTCCAGGGTAGGGTCGTGGACAGCCCATGCTTGTTGGTAGATCCTGCCGCTTTTCAATGCTTGTTTGTAAGCACCCCTTAACGCCGACACGGCGCACATGATAAGATCAAGTCTGCAGAACATCTCAGCAACTGACTACATTAACGGCGGCAGTTACGACGCGCGCGCGCGCACACACACACACACACACACACACACACACACACACACACACACACACACACACACACACACACACACACACACACACACACACACACACACACAGTGAGAGAACGCGTGCTAAACCCATTCTGTAGGATTTGGCACTATTTCCGGTGTGTTGGTATCTCAATACATTGAATATAGAGCTTGATTGAGCATTGGTGTAATGGGGGGGTTAGGCAAGTGCACAGACTGACAATGGTGACAGGGCAGTCTATTGTTGGCACAAATGACCAGGATCGGGCAGGCAGAGTAAACGGGGGCAGGCAAGAGTTCGGGGACCGGCAGGCGATCAGGTAGACTGGGGGTTCTATCGGCGGGTGGGTAGACGGGCAGGCGAGGGGTCGGTATCAGGAGGGCAGACAGGCAGGAAACAGGGAAGCAGACAGGCCGGCAGGGACTCTACAACAGGCGGGAGGTCAGACAGGCGAGGGTTCGGGAACAGGCAGGATCAGCGTTGTAGAAACAGTTCTGGAGTTGCGGGGAAGGTCTGTGAGTAACGAGAGACGATCTGGCAGAGCCTGAGTGGAGAGAGAGGATTTATATAGAGGGAGCACAGGTGAAGGTGGTTGGGGGAGATCAGGGTGGCAGGCAGGTGAATGGGAGAACCAGGGGCGGACCATGACAATTGGATAACAAACAATACATAAAAAATAGAAAATGCATTTCCTGCAGAAAATGCGGGGAGTGCTGTAGCACAAAGTGAGGTTGGAAATATGGTTTACTAATGCCACATATATTAAGACCAAGAAAAGTTAAATGGCTTAAATCAAGTTGAGGGATTTGAACAGAGTTCAAAAGTCTAAATGGAGTAAACAATGTAAACATGCATTCCAATTAAAAAAAAATGCAAATGGTTGGAAACAAATAAAGTGACAGCTGAATAAAAAGCACAAAGAATTGCTAAAAATGCAGAAGTGTACGAAAAATTGAACTGAAGAATCTGACAGGTCAAATGTATTACCCTGCACTGCTGAAAAATCTTAAAGGTCAAATGTATTGCAAATGCACTGCTAAAAATCCTGGAAGCTGAAATCGAAAGCTGACCGACGCTGAATTGCATTATCTGAAGAAGCAAAGTGCAAGCTGGAAGCTGAACTGTAATCCTGTCAAAGCTGGAAGATAGTAGTAGTGGTACTAGCTGTAGTTAAACTGGGTAACGCAGCCCATTCTGCCGGCATTTCAAATTCGCCCTGCAGAAGGGTCATTTGAACTAGGCCCATTGATCATGCCTCTTGCGCTAAAGAAAATGACAGCAGCTTCCCCAGACCAACGTGCAATCTACGATTGAGCTTGGTCTGGCAATAGCCAGGCGACGCTGTAGTAGAAGTAGTAGTAGTAGTAGTAGTAGTAGTAGTAGTAGTAGTAGTAGTAGTAGTAGTAGTAGTAGTAGTAATGGTAGTAGTAGTAGGCAGTAGTAGCAGCCATGGGCGTCAGTTTGGTTTGAAATGTGCTGGAGACAGAGACACATTCGGATGTGCATTTTCAGAAGTGCTGGGTACAATGAGGATGCACTCTTTTTTCTCTCTTTAGTATGGGGTCAGAACAGTCTCATTAATAATGAATACACAGAGAAGGATTTACAAATATATTTTGTGATTTATATATACTCTCTTTTCACAAATACACAATGCACACACCAATGGATGTCGGTATGTATAAATGTAAAATAAATCGATAGCAAAAATAAGTTTCACAAACACATTTCTGATCCACACACAAATGTGTCTTGTTTTAAATAAATGTAATATAAATCCATAAATATATGAATTAAAAAATGATTTTCAATTTTCATCAAACATTTATTTGGATGTTGTTAAATTTATACGCAAACTGTTAAACTTGAATTTACAAGACGCTTTTCATTTGTGAACTTGTTTACATTTGTGTGCGAACTTTTAGCCCAAGCAAAACTTCCGAGCTGGGAATTTTAGAATAGAACTAACGTTAGCCAAGTGGGGGCTCCATGATTGCTAAATCTGAGGAGAGAGGTAGAATTGCCATTATGGAAGGAAACGGTATGCCTTACAACTGCTTCGCAGTATGCCTTGCGAAACCCAGTAGGCTTATGCCTTTCGAAACCTTGTGATTGGTTGATGAAATGCTACCAGGAACGCCTAAAGGGCGTTCTTGTGTCAAGACGGAAACGCCCAATCCTGCAGATGGACCCTTCTCGAATTTTGGGCCCCCAAGAAAGACTTCCGAGCGTGGGGGGGAGAGAGTGCGTAATACAATGAGAGTTTCAATGCGCCCTATCAATTAATCGCCAGTCCCCTACCTGGGCTGTTCCATTTGGGAACACGTTTGGTAAACATGTTTTATTTCACTTTTTTTCATTAAAATGAATTAAGTAAAAGCGCCACCAGAGGGCCCCATCAACATTTGCCGCCATAGGACTAGGTCACCTATGCCGATCGCCAATCAGACGGGCCTGGCTCCAACACAAGAGCAATGGAATCATTTGATATTATTATGTGCCTTGTGACGTGGCGTTTGATCGGTACATTTCGGCTGTGCATGTATTTTTGGAATTTTTAATTGCTACAATAAATTATGTTGTTGTTGACTTCTAACCTTCTAACCTTTGCTGTTTAAATCGAACAGTAGTCTATGAGTAATATATCGGCGGTAACCACTGTTTTGGTTGTGAAATGGCTCAAGCTGGGCCAAACAGTGGTTACCGCCGATATATTACTCATAGACTACTGTTAGATTTGAACAGCAAAGATAGAGACATGTTAGTCAACAACATAATTTATTACAGCAAATTAAAAATTCCAAAACTACATGCGCAGCCGAAATGTACCGATCAAACGCCATGTCACAAGGCATAATAAAATCAAATGATTCCATTGGTCTTGTGTGGGAGGTCGCACTTGCTGTCTCCCTCTGATTTAAATTCAACCATCGTGGTTCAAATGTCCTCATATTGATCAATGACAGAAGACAGGCTACTGTTGACATGCATCATGCTGAGACCAGCAAGTGTTTTTTGTTGCGATTGTTTGCATTAAGCACTGTATGTCTGGACAATAAGGAACATCCCTGACCACAGTTAATCCCGTTTGTAGTCTACACTCAGACTCATTATTGCATGTGGGTGTCATTCATAAAAGAATTAAAACATTCAGAAGTAGGCCTATGCAATAATACACATTTTTCTTAAAAGTTCAGAGACTCCGTACGCAGCCCCGCCTTCCGTGAACCAAGAAAGCCTGCGCCGTGACGAACGGGGGATTTGACCCCTGGGTTTTACAGAGGAAACTTGAGATAAGAAGGTGAAATCGCCGGGCGTGCCAAGCTGCGACCGAACCGGCTTGGCAGTGTAAAAAGACCTATAGCCTACTTCATCCTGCCCAAACAATATACAAATGATCTAGACCAAGCTCTCCTAATCGGGTCAGCAATAGCGTGTGTCAATGCCTAGCCTCTGCGTTTGAATGATAAGAAATGAATGGAACGTTGCATTTTTAATGTCTACATAGACTAGAGAGTGCGCGCCAATCAAGGAAACCTATGCGGAATCAGATAAAGTCGGTATGTTTCAGAGATCGGCACATTAAGGTAAATGTAGCTATTTTGGATTTTTCTAATATGGAATTATTTCAGGGGAGGAAATGCTATGAAGAAATGTATGCACAGTGCGGGATTAGGACTGATATAGCATATGTCGGCCTAGGCCTAATCAATTGTGTTTTAATATCTTTATCATTCATATTATTGCAGTCTATTCTTTTCGTAGGCTACTCTGCTGTTGGCCTTGATGGGGAGATATTTTAACCCTTTTTAACCCCATTTTCCTGCGACATTCTCGCGTCTCCCCCTACATAGCCCATTTCAGCACCGGGTCAGTGGACAGATACAATCCTACGAGGGTCGTGAGTGCAGTGAAAGCGCGTTCATGTTAAGAGGAGTTTCGGGAAACGTTCCAAAGAAATTCACGATGGTTCGCAAGATCCATCGTGAGAATGATCGTACGAGCGAAGATCCATTGTTATTGGGAAACGAGGCCCAGTTCAAACACAAATGCAAACAAGTTCACACATGAAAAGTGTCTTGTTAATTAAAATTTAACAGTTTGTATATAAATGTAACATCCAAATACATTTTTAATGAAAAAATTGCAACTATCTTTTTAATTCATATATTTATGGATTTATATTACATTTATTTAAAACAAGACACATTTGTGTGTGGCTCAGAAATGTGTTTGTGAAACTTATTTTTGTATAGGGATTTATTTTACATTTATACATACCGATATCCATTTGTGTGTGCTTTGAAATGTATTTTTGAGAAGAGAGTAATTTATATATAAATCACAGAGTACATTCTCTGTGCATGCATTATTAGTGACTGTTCTGACCCCGTCAATAGGTACATGGAGTGAACGGGGATATCTGCTTCTGGGACTCCATTGAGGGACCCGTCCTGCAATACCAGGCTTGGCCGCTGAGTACTGGTGGATTGCAGAAGCATGCAATGCTCCGGGGGCATGGACCGGAGCGTGATTTAAACCAGAGGTCACCGCTAGGCAGCAGCGTTTCAGTTCCCCTTTATTTTTTCCGCTCTGTTAAAACAGCCTTTACTCGTGATGCATGTGTTGCATCATATATTGAGATGTTAAAATGTAATACTTTGGTTGCCGAAATAACAATACAATCTTAGAGATATTTGAGACTATTAAATCATATTTTTGATTCATGTTTTTTGTAAACGGAAACATATTTTGTAAATATGGAAACACTGACTGTTGGTGTCAGGTTTTTATTACATGGATTGATCGGAGATTATTATGAGTTGTGGATAAAATCAAATACATTAACAGGAACAAAATATTAAAAAAAACACATCTCGACCAATTTTCATATTAATCATGCTAAGTCCTTCGGGGGCGTGGCCTCCCCCTCTGCGAACCGGAAGCTGACGCAAAGTTCCACGCTTTGCCCTGTTCTTGGTCGCTGTCTTGTGCTGTTTCGTTCTTCAAACCAAGTTCATCGCCCGGGGTACTGGACGGACATCTGAGGACATGGCCGAGGAACTCTCGAAAGGTGCGGATAGCCTCTCAGTGGGTAAGGAAGAAGCGAGCATTAAGGGGAGTCGGCCGTACCCCAGCAGAGTGGTATTGCGTCATGTCAGGTTAGCGGGCTAGCAGTTGCAGAGGATCAACCAAACTGCACTGCCGCACTTCACCAGCCTCAATACTATGTTATATTGAATAACAATAATATGCTCTGTTGAATAGAGTAACCGATACATAATAGTAATGATTGATGTGGCTGGTTGCTGTGTCTATATTCAGTCAGATTGGTCACCAGTTACATTTAGGTTATAGTAGAGAGCTGTCAAATAGCTGCTAGGGCCACCATACGGTGGGAAATAAAGCAAATGTTGAGTATGGAAGTTATACAGAAATGTTATTATTCTAGTCTTTGGTTGTCCATGATAAAGGAACGTTGGCAATGTTATTGAACACGAGACATCCGTGATTAAACATGAGACATCCGGTGATTGTTTCGACTAGTCTTTTACATCCCATAAAGCCACAGTAGCTTGTTTCTCCAGTTAGTAGGATAGTATAGTCGAGCCACTGTTTTCACCAAGGCCACCCACTGGGATCTATGAAGACGGGAGTGGTTTATTTGTATTTGCGTTGATCCCTAGGTGAGCTGTACGTCTCCGACAAACAGGGCAGCGACCAGGATGGAGATGGATCAGAACAGAAGCCCTTCAAAACCCCTCTGATGGTAGGATCACACCAACTCCTCCTCTAACGGTAGTTGGAGCTGTGCATCTCCTCTTCTGATGATAGTTAGAGCTGTGCACCTCCTCCATCAGTGAAGGGAGGAGTTAGAGGCTGCACTTCCTCCATCAGTGAAGGGAGGCGTTAAAGGCTGCACCTCCTAGGGACTTTCCAGGAGGCTAAGCTACTGCGCAGTCATCGAATTCGGTTTCCCTTTCGATCTTGCTCCCCTTAACGGTTCCATACCCGGTTGCAAAAGAAAGCTAAAATAAAAATAAAATACCTAATCATTTATTTCCGTGAAGAAACAAAAATAAACACAAATAACACATGGGAATGTCTACTATTTGATTTGTTAAATAATTTCTCTAATATAAATAATAACAGGGAAGGAAAGGCAAATGGAGAACCCCTTTACCAACTCAATCAGAGTCAGTGACATGTTATTTGTATCGTTGACTATTCATGTTAATAAATTAGGATGAAATTGCTGTCTAAGCTTTGGTTTACCAAGAATTGGGACATCTCAGATGACGAGAACAGCCCCTCCTCTAGTGAACTCATTGAGCTGTGAACAAGGGGAGAGTGTACTGACGGTCTGTCCTCTGCTGTCCAGGCGCTGTCCTCCGTGCGACAGGGCCCGTTTCCCACCCTCTACGTGGACTCTCAGACGGAGGGAGAGGTATGTCCAACACAGTTACAGAAGCTCTTCTCTCTCTCTCTTTCTTTCTTTCTTTCTTTCTTTCTTTCTTTCTTTCTTTCTTTCTTTCTTTCTTTCTTTCTTTCTTTCTTTCTTTCTTTCTTTCTTTCACGTCTCCTTTCTGGGTTTTTCATGACTGTCAGGTATACCATGTCCCGTGATCATACTCAAGGATTTGGGACTAGTGTTCGCTAGCCGGGTCCTGCTATAAAAACAAATCAAAGCATGGTGGTTGGTCCTTAGACGGGGCTTCTCTTCACCACTGGTATGATCAAGTCTCACCTCTAGAACCTCACCCTGTGTCTGTGGTTGTCCTCAGCGCTGGGCAGTGATCTCCAAGACCCAGATGAAGAATGCTAAGAAGGCGTTGAGCAGAGATCAGTCAAAGGCGGCATGCAAGGACCAGAAGGAGGTGAGGGGACGACCCCGGCCTGCCACGGCTTCAGGCTGCTGATCAGTCGTTATTTCAGAATCCATTAGGCCTTCAGTTTCAGACAATGGAATGGCATGAGCACACTCACAAAGTCCAGTGGACTCTCCCGTCGTATGTTAGGCTTTTAATGTGGAAATTAAGACTTTTATTGTGAAACCATGTGAGACTCTCTCAAGGTGTCGTAACGTGGGTCTTTTCAGGTGAAGCACGGTAAGCCTTTCAATTGTAAGTCCATGTGATTTCCAGGTGGAGGACAACGACAGGAGAGAGAAGAACCTGGAGGACGCCAAGAAGATCGTGGTGGAGCAGGATCCCAGCCTGCCGGCGCCCACTACCGTACGTTTATTTATTAGGGGGACCAAGCGCAAAGGGCGAAGGCGCCCTATTGTAATGCTGGTGTTTTTATTAGGGCGCGAAGGCAACCTATTGTGTCCTATTTTATTATTGTTCTGCCGCGTTTGACTTGCACAGCCTAAACCGTTCTCCCGCTTTTAGATAATATAGATAAGATGGAACTTTATTTCATCCCATAGATGGGAAATGACCTGTCATGCCATGAGGGCATAAATACACACGCCCAGGAGCTGTGCAATAAATGAGGCCAGGCGGAGCCTCTAGGGCTGCAACTAACGATCATTTTGATAATCTATTAATCGGTCGATTATTTTTTCCATGAATCGGATAAAAAAAAGAAACATTTGTAAATGCTGCATCTTTATTCAAAAACTTAAAAAAGAACAGGCACATTGTGGAAGCTCCTAGGATGTTGATTTTCTTTTACAGCTTTATTTGTCGGTAGGTTTTAAGGTAGGCGGGTCTCACAAACTTTGCACCTAAACCGTTGGGCCCTGTATGTGAAAAACGCTGCCCATAGTCTCCGTAGGACGCTGGTCTTTGCCGCTGACCAACCAACGACTTTTCTAGGGCCATGGGTGTGACTGTTATCAGTGTGTTGTTTGCTTCTAGCCAGTCAGTCCACAACGTACCGCCATCCACTGGCTGAAACACCACATTGCACCCAACATCAATTCCTTCAGAGATGACGGTGTTGGATTCCTCCATTAGCGCTCTCTCTGGCAGTCAGGATGTCCCTTTGGCTGACTGTGACATCCGTTTTGCGGCCGGGAAAATAATTATATTCAAAAAAAAAATTTTAATTCAAGGCTATTCCTTTTTAACTTTTAACTTTTTTGGTTACATTCCAAGCACCAAGAAACTCTCCTAGCTCCTAGGTGAGTACGGTTAGCTAACCCATAGTCCTTCTTGTTTATTTATTTTATTGTTTCTCAGGTCAAGATCCACCAGCTTGAGCCCCTGAGAGGCCAGCGAGTCAAGGTGTTTGGCTGGGTGCACCGGCTCAGGAGGCAGGGTATGTACGGAGAGAGCTCCCTGTAGACCTCCATGCAGCTCGATAAGGGCCAATTATTCTCCGGTTCTTCTTGTTTATGGAATGTAGTGGTGGGTACTATTGTCAAATCTCTCGTCTTTAGAGCGTCATTTTTCAAACGGATATTTTGTTCTGCAAGTAAATATCTTTTAAACTAAAATCAACGCTGAGTGCCTTTTGATCTTAGACATTCATTAACCTTTTCTTTGCGGCATGGTTTGACTTGGCGCGTCAGAAGTGAAAAGAACCATTAGACCCCCATGCTAACTGGACACCAAAATGTCCATCCTAGCTGTCTGCATAAGAGGTGGTGTGCCCTGGTGGGCCTCCTTGGACCTGCGCTTAGACCCATGTGCTGTAAGCATCACGTTAGAACGGGGATTGTTCTGTTTTGTCGCCTTTCAGGCAAGAACCTGCTGTTCATCGTTCTCAGGGACGGGACTGGCTTCCTGCAGTGTGTCCTCACTGACAAACTGGTCAGTCTGAGCACCACACCCTCCCCCCCACCTCGTCACTGTAGCACTGCTGAGCACCACACCCTCACTCCCACCTCGTCACTGTAGCACTGCTGAGCACCACACCCTCACTCCCACCTCGTCACTGTAGCACTGCTGAGCACCACACCCTCCCCCCCACCTCGTCACTGTAGCACTGCTGAGCACCACACCCTCACTCCCACCTCGTCACTGTAGCACTGCTGAGCACCACACCCTCACTCCCACCTCGTCACTGTAGCACTGCTGAGCACCACACCCTCACTCCCACCTCGTCACTGTAGCACTGCTGAGCACCACACCCTCACTCCCACCTCGTCACTGTAGCACTGCCGAGCGCTACTGGATTGCTACACTTTTCTTTCATCTGGTTATACTTTTTGCGTATACTTCTTGTTATACTATAGTTGTGTTTGTTGTGTATTGGTGCCATATCATTGGGTGTGTGTGTGTGTGTGTGTCTCAGTGTCAGTGCTACAATGCTGTGGTCCTGTCCACTGAGAGTACGGTGGCCCTCTATGGAATTGTCACACCCGTCCCCGAGGGCAAACAGGTGAGCATCTCCCCGGCAAGCCGCAGCATCCGGTTGCCACGGTGACCGGATGCTCCATACTCTACCACGGCAACTTCTGCCGCGCCTGTATGCGGTCGTACTCCGGTAGCACATGAAGCTCTGCCTGTGTTTCCCCAGGCCCCTGGCGGCCACGAGCTGCTGTGCGACTTCTTTGAGCTGATTGGCCTGTCCCCGGCGCGGCGGCGCCGACAACCTGGTGAACGAGGAGTCTGACGTGGACGTGCAGCTCAACAACCGGCACATGATGCTGAGGGGGGAGAACATCTCCAAGATCCTGCGTGTGCGATCCACCGTCATGCAGTGCTTCAGGGACCACTTCTTCAGCAAGGGCTACTGCGAGGTCAGTGGGGGGGCCCACACACACAGCCGCACCACATACCGTGCATCATTTTAGAACACGTTTCATCCTAATCTTTATTTGGCAAATAGTAGGACTTTCATGTGAATTTAAACTAGCTAGCCCTTGCTAACGTGATAATCCACAGGTGCCACCTACCTCAGTAAGGAATCGTTCTGTTAAATGCAGACACTGAATTAAGATAGGACACGATGTGGTCCTAGTTTTTTATATATAATAAAACACAGAATGATGCAGAAGTTTTAATTAAAAAACAATTGAGTGGGTGGGAAAAAGTACCTTTCTTTGCATAGCTGTAAAAAGAAAATGGCACATTCAGGTCCCCCGCAAACCTGAAGGAGAGGAAGGATATTGTTTTGAACTTGTTTTGAATCACAAACAAAGCAAACTGCCGGTGTGTTTGCATTAAGGCTGTCGCAGTAACTAATCATTTCTAATGTTTGAAACGACCACGGGTGATCGGCGGTTTGTTCTGTGTTGCCACAGGGCCAATCCATGTTGCCAGGATGAAGGCGTAGTTGGATCTAATCGTAACAAATTAGATTTGACCTCATTCACTTTGAAATGTATTGTAATGTGCGGCTGTCCAAAGGAGTTTGTGTTCCGGTGACTATATCGGAGAATGTAGAGGCTTATACCAATAACCCATAGGATCGATTACACAATATACTCAGATCATATTTTCAGTGGTTGCGATGCACCAACCGCTCTCCAGCCTTAAATCTGAATGAAGTTGCAACATATTTTTCACATGGTTGCTTTTCCAACCTCTTTTTCAATGGGGCCGACTCCGATTAGTTTTTTGCGCGTCCGTTCGGCGTCGGAATACTGCGCCCTTGTCGACGCGTTAAACTGTCGCAGCTTCACCCTGGATCTCTGCCGACTCGGGGTGCAACAGAACGGTGCGTTGAGCTTGAAGCGCGTCCCCTCTTCCCCTCAGATCACCCCCCCCACCCTGGTGCAGACCCAGGTGGAGGGCGGCTCCACCCTCTTCAGCTTCAACTACTTTGGGGAGCAGGCCTACCTGACCCAGTCCTCCCAGCTCTACCTGGAGACCTGCATCCCTGCCCTGGGAGACACCTTCTGCATCTCCCAGTCCTACCGCGCCGAGCAGTCCCGCACCCGCAGACACCTTGCCGAGTAGGTCCCCCCCACCCACCCACCCCCACCCGCATACACAGCCTTCAATATAAAGAACGAGTGAAGATAATGAGCATTATGGAATGGGGACCTGGATACAGAACAGGCCGACAGACTAACCTCTGTAGATGTTTCTAGCTGTGCAATATGACAAAGAAGCCAGTGCGGATGGCGTTGGTGCTGGTGGGATGCGCCGTGTGACGCCGTGTGTCTGCGTCCGTCCAGGTACACCCACGTGGAGGCCGAGTGCCCCTTCATGGACTTTGACGACCTGCTGTGTCGTCTGGAGGACCTGGTGTGTGGCGTGGTGGACCGCGTCCTCAAGTCCCCGGCGGCCGAGCTGCTCTACGACATCAACCCTGTAAGTGCACACACACACACAGACACACACACACACACACACACACACACACACACACACACACACACACACACGAGCACACACGAGCACACACGAGCACACACACACACACGCACGAGCACACACAGATTTGAGTAACCGGTTAACCGAACTACAAAAAAAAAGAAAAGTGTAGCGCACTCATAATGTAGCCTGAAGGGCTTCCGTGATCTGGTCTTCACTAAACAAATGAATTTGTTTTCCATCTATTAGTCAAATAAATAAGGAAATCAATCCAATTTGTTCAATTTATTGAGCATTTTAGAAGGAAAAAAACAGTCAATCAGGATGCTGAATCGAAACGTGTTGAAACGAAACCCTCCTTTTTGACAAGAATAGGAATGAACAGTATTGCATACTTGGGCACAAACTGAACTTAGATTCAAGTAAATTTAAGGCACAAACTGAATAGATTCAAGTACCTGAAGCACAACAGCAAGAAGTACTGGTGGGCTTGGACATCAACAGAACTCCACCTGCAGCGCATGGGCCTGCCTCGCATGAAGCACAAATAACAGAACATCAACAAAAATATATTATGTGTAAGACGGAAATACAGTATGTCTAAAACATTTCCAGGTAACATAACACATAAGCCCACCTCACATCACTCATTCTTGTTCAGTAAAATGATCATATCTGCGGTGCCCGGGGGATAGCCGGGTGCGGAGTCGATTTACAATCAAGCCCGCCGTGGAGAAGACTCCGCTGGCACGGAGGTTGCCGGTATAGCCAAATACTTTTGCATTAGAAAGAGTTTGCATTGCACTTTTTTTTTTCACCAATCTGATCAAAATCTTCCCTCACTTGGCTTCTTTTGGTCGCCTTTTATTTTAGTGTGAGCGCTGCCTGCAAGTTTAAACATTGCAATTGTGTTTTTTCTTTCTTTTAACTTTACATATTTTAAATGGCATTAGTAAACGCGTTTAATAAACAATATGTACATTTATATATCTACTGAATAATAATTAATTAACTTTAGGCAAAAATTTAAAAAAATCCGCTACAGCTGAAGTCGAATACCCACGGTCATTTTGAATATTGGAATGGACCGAGCCTATCCCCAGTGCTGAGGAGAGGAGGGCGCGTGGCTGTGCATGTGAACGGGTGGTGTGTCAGAGGTGCTGACCCTGTGTGTTGTCTTGTCTCCCAGGGCTTCAAGGTTCCCAAGAGGCCCTTCAAGAGGATGCAGTACACGGAGGCCATCGCCTGGCTCAAGGAGCACGACGTCAAGAAGGAGGACGGCTCCTACTACGAGTTTGGAGAGGTACGAGTGTCTGTGAGCTACCGCGATACCCCATCACTAGTGGAGAATCTAAGGAACCAGACCGTTAGGACAGGCGGTGCGACATAACGGTGAAAAACCTACAGACACTCCCCCCTTTAATTATTTATAAAGACAAATTGAAGCAACATTTAGGATTATAAATTCCCATAGTCAAACTAGAGCCAACAAAGGTTCACAATCGAACATGTCTGACCATAAGGTTGACAGATAATTATACCGTTCCACTTTTAGTGAAGACGGTATCAAAGGACTTGTTGCTCCGTCCTCCCGGGATCTGACCCCTTCCTGCTCTTTATCGGGGTCATGACTAGGACTTGCTATGCCGCGGCTGTGGTACATTTGGTTACAAAGGCTTTAACTCATGCAACAGTGATTCATATTATCAATAGGGCATCAACACTTTTATCGGATGCCTTACAAAGGAGGTGCCCTCGACAGACTTTGGATACCCCAGGAAGAGATTTTATGAAGGACTTTCATGGTTTTCTGAATGGAAATTCCTAACGGAGAAGTCTTCTCCTGGTCAGCCCTATTCGTCATTTACACATTGACACACACTGGTTGATGTGAGGATCAAATCTTGCGCCATGCCGTATTGGAGTGCAACCTCTGTGACTTCAGTGAGTTCCAGGCCCGTGTCCGATAAGGCTTTGGCAACGATGCAATCTCCTGGCTGTAGGTCACGGAGTTGTCCTTCCTCGGCTGTGTTCTGGTGCGCCCCCTCATGGCCAGCAGAGCTAGCGGCGTTACCCGTGTCAGCGGGTGCTTCAGCCCGTTTATACTTGGTGCTACCATTCCCTCTTTGACACGTAGTCACCACTATGTCTCATAATTGCGTAGATTAAACGTCAGTATGCGGGGCTAGTCGGACATGCCTGGTCACTTTGCTTGTTCACATGAGGTTTCATTTACGTTGCACAAAGCAGAACACATCACACCAGTCTCATCCCGGTTCCCTGAATGACATTTGTTTGGAATTGCAAACGTTTTTAATGATAACATGATTATAATTGTTTTACCAAGTTGTGAAAACAAACTCTTGATAGTTAAATCCAAGGTCTCTGCGTCTCTCTCAGGACATCCCAGAAGCGCCGGAGAGGCTGATGACCGACGCCATCGGCGAGACCATCCTGCTGTGTCGCTTCCCAGCCGAGATCAAGTCCTTCTACATGATGCGCTGCCCGGAGGACCGCCGCCTCACCGAGTCGGTCAGTCCAACAGCCCGGCCAGCTGGCTAGTCGCGGCGAGCTACAGCGAGGTGCTGCGAGCTGCATCTAGCTACGGCTAGATACGGCGAGCTACAGCAAGCCCCAGCTAGCTAGTCATGTGATGGAGAGTAGTGTCTGGCTGGCAATTTGATGGCGTTTCACTTCCTGGCTCTGTGAGAGCCAGAACCCTACCGCTAGCTGGCAGAGTGGCCTGTGTGTTTAGCTAGCCCTGTGGCCGGATGTCTGACTGTGGCTAGGTGGTGAGCTAGCTTGTATGCCATTGGCTGGCTGGCAGTGTGGATAGCGGTCTGACCGTGGCGTGTTTCCAGGTGGACGTCCTGATGCCGAACGTGGGAGAGATCGTCGGAGGCTCCATGCGTATCTGGGATGCCGAGGAGCTTCTGGAGGGCTACAAGAGAGAGGGCATCGACCCCACGCCTTACTACTGGTACACGGACCAGGTACGGCCCTCTACTGCTACACCTGTGTGGAGATGTGTATAGTAATGTGGGAGATGTGTAAGATGTGTATGGTTTTGTGTGAAATTTGGATAGTAGTGTGTGTGTGTGTGTGTGTGTGTGTGTGTGTGTCTGAGATGTGTATAGTACTGTGTGTGTGTGGGAGATTTGTGTATCAATGAGTGTGTGTTTGAGATGTGTATGTTAATGCGTGTGTGTGTGTGTGTGTTTCCAGAGGAAGTACGGCTCCTGTCCCCATGGGGGGTACGGCCTGGGCCTGGAGCGGTTCCTCACCTGGCTGCTGAACCGCCACCACATCAGAGACGTGTGCCTGTACCCCCGCTTCATCCAGCGCTGCAGGCCCTGAACGCGCACTGCACACGCACGGACACTGACACACGCACGCGCAAAGAAGCTAACACCCATGCAGAGACACTAATACACACGCACACGGCGACACACACTCACAGACACACACAGACGCACACACACACAGACACAAACACACACACAGACACAAACACACACACACACACAGACACAGACACAGACACAGACACACACAACACACACAGACACTAATACACACACACACACACACACACAGACACACACAGACAGAAACACACACACACACACAAACACACACACAGACACTCTTGCCCCTGCTGTAGCTTAACCAACGGTTCATAAAAGTGTTGTGTGCTTGCTGTCATAGCGTTTCTGTGCTGCTTTTCCTATTGGGTGGAAAATAAAAATACTCTCTTCCTCTGGATTGTTGTGTTTTTTTCTGCTTTCAACAACCACAACTATTAGTATTAACACTCAAAGAGACGGTTAATAATAATCTCATATTACAACATGCACATTTTATTGTTAGTTAAGTTCATTTCTTATAGCATTGCTTAAATCTTTATGTATATTCATATACAAACACACACACACACAGTCTGAGTACAACTTGATTTAAAGGGTTAGCTTTTAAACACCTGCTTCAAACCGTGGGAGAAAGCATGTGTTAACAATGATAACAATGTTATGACTTACTATTGTTACTATTGTTTAGTTCTTGCGTGTTTGTTGGCTGTGGTATAAATGGGTGGCTGTGTTTGTTGGGTTATGGCCGATGCTCTGATCTGGTAACTAGATCACATTCCTCGAAGGAGAAAGTAGAATCCAGTTCCTCCTTCGGTTCTGGGCCAGGAACAAGGAAACACTGGGCACATTAATGAGAATGTGGTGTGACTCATTGATTTGCAGCAGAAAGAAGGACATATTTAATCAAGTTGTTCTCTTTTTAAATGTTTGTTCAGTTTAGGATACTATCAAAATGCGCTCCACCATCAAAGGGTTATTTCAGATACTTTATCTATGGGCGAACAGAGGGTACAGTGGGCGTGGCTATAGTTGGAGTGGGCGTGGCTATAGTCTGAGTGGGCGGGGTCTGCCTACTACGCGTTATGACGCAGAGGAAACGTTGGTGACACACTGGTGGTTTACTGTCAGCCAGTAAGTGTGGTGGTTTTCTGTCAGTCGGTCTGTCAGAGCGGGTTTGAGGCTGAAGGACTTGTGCGCCTAGCTCCAAGAGGTCGTAGCGTAGCGACTGTCCAGACGGAGTTAAACCTTCCTCTTGAGCAGACCGGGGCGGTGAGGAGGGACCATGATGGCGGTGCTTGGAGGCACTCGGAGGCTCATTCACCGTAGGTCAAGTGTGCTGTGTTAGCCATGTAGCTCTTGTAAACCCACTGTAGGACCCTCCTGGTCCGTGCAGTCCCGTTCCCCCTGCACGCCAGAGGGGCTGTGTGTTCCGTGAGTCGGTGGGGTGGTTCCGCTGTGTGTGGGTCTGGCTTTAGCACATATATAACTTATCAACATTACTCTAGGTGACGATGTTGTGTGACTGTTAAACACTGTTTATCCCGTACGTAAACGCTGTTTGTTTACGTGAAGATAAGTCGTGAACTGCAAAGCTTGAGGCGGCTAGGGTTGTTTAAATTAGGAGGATGTATAAGAAGGAGCCTTTCCTAGTTACACAATTCCAATTTCTCAACTTGCATAACCCGCGCCCCCCGTGGCCATGGGTGTTACTGCAGCTGGCATTATGAAATTGAGTTCATTGATAAGCTTTGACTGTGCTCATGTAACATCAGTTGTACATAACTGTACTTAAGGATTCATGACGATGATATTACGGTTTTTTTTTAGTTCATCTAATCCACACAGGGGATATAACCCCCAGCCCTGCGGTGTTATTGAATTGAATTGCTATAGATAACATATGTGTGTGTGTCTGTTAGTATCCAGCGTTTGTGCTTTCCTGAGGAGTCGCTGTACTGCTGCTGCACTGGCACAAACCTCTCCCATAGAGACCCTGGAGAACAGGTACACACACACACACACACACACACACACACACACACACACACACACACACACACACACACACACACACACACACACACACACACACACACACACACTATCCACAACTCCTGCTTCTTCTCCTTCTGACATGACATTTCTCATAGACTCTTGGTGAGTGAGGCCTTCTAGAATGAGCGAGCAGGTATTTCCTTGGCTCTCTGATGCCTGCAGATATCGGCTCAGTGAGACTAGCGTTCAACAAGTGACCTGTTTCATATTAAAGTTCTCCTGTGCTTCTACAGTATATTCCACTTATACTGGAGAAATGTAATATGTGTTGAAGGTGTAGTTAGTATCTGAAAAAACCCAAGTAGCAGTACTTCTGGCTAGTATAGTCATTTCATCACATAGCTAACACAAATCAGACTTCATCACCACTGTTGGCTTACATAAAGCATCTACCCGTTATTACCCTCCATAATAACGGGTATACATACCAAAACACATAGCATGTAGCTAACATACATTACATGTAGCTAACATTCGTAGCAGTCATACAGCTAATATGTAACTCTTCTGGTTAACATAAAGCATGTTTATCACATGTCAGTAGTAAGTGCCAGCCAATGTTTCAGGAAGCCCAAGACGGGGATCCTGATGTTGAACATGGGCGGGCCGGAGAAACTAGAAGACGTCCATGACTTTCTGCTCCGCCTCTTCAAGGACACGGACCTCATGAAGCTTCCTGTACAGAGGTAAGCTCACGCGCCATTAGTCGTGACTCGTGATCGATGGTATTGGAGTATGAGACCTGAACCATGCTTGTATAACGGGCTCGTCAGCTTTCAAGTTGTCTCGTGTTCAGTGTGGCCGGATTGGGCGGGAAATCTGGCCCAATCTGGCAACCCTGCTCGTGTTCCCGTTGAAGTAAAGGAAGATCCCAGTGTTACACTCTATGTTAATTTTAACACGCAGTATGACCAGGCGAGTTGGGAACACGTGATGTAACCATGGAGGGTAATAGACTGTATGGTTCTCCCTCCTCCTGATGGATGGTAATAACCCTATAACCCCCACAGTGAGCTGATGGAGGGTAATGACCCTATAACCCCCACAGTGAGCTGATGGAGGGTAATGACCCTATAACCCCCACAGTGAGCTGAAGGAGGGTAATGATGGAGGGTAATGACCCTATAACCCCCACAGTGAGCTGATGGAGGGTAATGACCCTATAACCCCCACAGTGAGCTGAAGGAGGGTAATGATGGAGGGTAATGACCCTATAACCCCCACAGTGAGCTGATGGAGGGTAATGATGGAGGGTAATGACCCTATAACCCCCACAGTGAGCTGAAGGAGGGTAATGATGGAGGGTAATGACCCTATAACCCCCACAGTGAGCTGAAGGAGGGTAATGATGGAGGGTAATGACCCTATAACCCCCACAGTGAGCTGAAGGAGGGTAATGATGGAGGGTAATGACCCTATAACCCCCACAGTGAGCTGAAGGAGGGTAATGATGGAGGGTAATGACCCTATAACCCCCACAGTGAGCTGAAGGAGGGTAATGATGGAGGGTAATAACCCTATAACCCTCATAGTGAGCTGATGGAGGGTAATGATTAGAGGGTAACAACGGGTATGGTTCCCCTCACAGTGAGCTGATGGAGGGTTATAACGGGTACGGTTCCCCTCACAGTGAGCTGATGGAGGGTAATGATGGAGGGTAATGACCCTATAACCCTCACAGTGAGCTGAAGGAGGGTAATGATGGAGGGTAATAACGGGTATGGTTCCCCTCACAGTAAGCTGGGGCCGCTGATCGCCAGACGGCGGACACCAAAGATCCAGGAGCAGTACAGCCGCATCGGAGGAGGCTCCCCAATCAAGCACTGGACCTCCATGCAGGGGGAGGGCATGGTGCGCCTCCTGGACGAGATGTCCCCCGACACGGGTGAGGAGAGAGGCCTAGTAGTCCGTTGACACAGCGGACGGCTGGCGCTGAGCCGCCTCCCGCCGTAACGCGCTCTGATCCCTGGGTCTGTAGTCCGTGGATCACACAGAGGCCGGTACCATGTGAATATAAGCTACACATCTAGTCACCTCTCAATCTGCTCATGGGTTTGAGTCGTACCCTATATATACCGGGCTCCTTTAAAGGTTATTAAAGCAGTCCTCGGATCATGTGTGTTCCTTCCCTATCGGGGCAGAACAGACAGAGGGCTCTCGCTGCTCCACCGATCAGATCAGTCCAGCTGGTGTACGTTGGGTTTCTGTTGAAGAAATGTCCTCCTGAAAGATCTCTATCAACTCTTATTCTTAAAGACGGATTTATCCTAATGAAGCCAGGTGTTCATCATCACAGTTGAGGTGTTATAAATGTAATATATTAACACTGCATGTCATGGTAAACGATCACAAAGATATCAATACGAAACTGTCAAGCGTTTCCAAATCCATATGGTACCTTGTGTATTGTCTATCCACTGGGTCGGGATAGCCGGTGGACGGGCTGGTGTGTGTTGGAGATAAGGGGGTTGAACTGGGGTGTGTTCTCACAACCCTCCCTGATAACGTATTGTGGTCACGGAGACCACCCCAACTGGTCTCCATGTAGTACCCTCCCAGTGGCGTAAATATCGACGTCGGCGCTCCTAATCCTGACCCCTGAATGGAGATGGACGCGCAAAAGAATCACAATGAAATGGCCCAGAGCGCACACTCTGTTGTGTACTTCGCTACAGTGTACCTCGCTACAACTCTGTTGTATACCTCGCTACAACTCTGTTGTATACCTCGCTACAACTCTGTTGTATACCTCGCTACAACACTGTTGTATACCTCGCTACAACTCTGTTGTATACCTCGCTACAACACTGTTGTATACCTCGCTACAACTCTGTTGTATACCTCGCTACAACACTGTTGTATACCTGGCTACAACTCTGTTGTATACCTCGCTACAACTTTGACGTATACCTGTCTACAACTCTTTTGTATACCTCGCTACAACTTTGACGTATACCTGTCTACAACTCTTTTGTATACCTCGCTACAACTTTGACGTATACCTGTCTACAACTCTTTTGTATACCTCGCTACAACTCTGCTGTATGCCTCACTACCATACATGTGCGCTCTGCATATTTGCGGCCATTGTTGGAGTGAACGTCAGAAGGCCTTCTGGGTCTCATCTGTTGAACTGGGACAGCCTGGGACATGTGGGGGGGGGGGGGGTGGAGGAGACGGGACAGGATAGGACAAGAGGATCCTGGCTCAAAGCACTAACCTGGCCTCTCTGTTCCCAGCGCCTCACAAGTTCTACATCGGCTTCCGCTACGTCCACCCGCTGACGGAGGAGTCCATCGAAGAGATGGAGAAGGACGGGATAGAGAGGGCAGTCGCCTTCACCCAGTACCCCCAGTACAGCTGCTCTACCACAGGTAATACTACCAGTAGTACCCCTAGTAATACTACAGTAACAAATACACACTACTTAACACTACCCAGTAGTGGACAGAAAAAAGTATATATATGTATGAAGGTGTGTGCATTATCAATAAGTAGTAAACATTTCCATAGATATATATTTATATTTAGTATTCTTTATACATGAGTTTGTTTTGATTTTTTTTGTGTCAAACAGGAAGCAGCCTGAACGCCATCTACCGTTACTATAGAGACCGGGGAGAGGGGCCCAACATGCGCTGGAGCGTGATCGACCGCTGGCCCACCCACCCTCTGCTGGTGGAGGTGAGACACACACGTCAGTCAGTCAGCCTCACACAGGACAACGAGAATAAAGCTGAAAGAACGCCTGAGGTGGGAGTGGTGGCAGGGGGCCCTGTTTGTCAGTCAGGACCCCTCTGCAGGAGCTGGTCCCGTCCCTGAGCCCGATGGACGGGACCCCGCTCTTGTAGAGCCGTCCTCGGTCACGGAGTCATTTCTAAGTCAACTCTTTTTTTTAACCTTCTCCTCATGAAGTTGTTTGAAATGAAGCAGTAAGTCGTAACATTGTGAGGAGGCATTTCAATTGTTTGTCTTTCCTTGACAGTGTTTTGCGGATCACATTCGCAACGAGCTGCTGAAGTTTCCGGAAGATAAGAGGAAGGAGGTTGTGATCCTCTTCTCCGCACACTCTCTCCCCATGGCCGTGAGTACCGCTTAGACCCCACTCTCTATCGTCATGAGTACCGCTGCGTAGACTCCACTCTCTACCGTCATGAGTCCTGCGTAGACTCCACTCTCTACCGTCATGAGTTACCGCTTAGACTCCACTCTCTACCGTCATGAGTACCGCTTAGACTCCACTCTCTACCGTCATGAGTACCGCTTAGACTCCACTCTCTACCGTCATGAGTACCGCTTAGACTCCACTCTCTACCGTCATGAGTCCTGCTAGACTCCACTCTCTACCGTCATGAGTCCTGTGTAGACTCCACTCTCTACCGTCATGAGTCCTACGTAGACTCCATTCCATTTTCTTCCATCATGAATTTTGGATTCTGATCTCTGAAATGAGGACGATATTCACCATAGCGTTGCCTCAAGTTGGACCAATCATTCCACTTCGCCACAGGAAGTGCCACGCCCATTCACCAATGCACTTCCTTTGTGGTCTCCTCTGCGTGGTGGGGGTGTAGGTGGTGAACCGCGGAGACCCCTATCCCCAGGAGGTGGGGGCCACGGTCCAGAGAGTCATGGAGGCACTGGACCACTGTAACCCCTACAGGCTCGTGTGGCAGTCCAAGGTCTGCACACACAACACACACCGCACACACCACACACACCACGCACACGAAAGAGGAGGGAATCTAACCTGTTGCCCTATTTTCTATTGTTATATAGAGACTGGCCACAAGGGGGCAATGTGTCTCTATTAATCCTAAGAACCTTACTTTATCAATCTGAATACACACTCCCTATCCTCTCTCTTAACATTGCCAAAGCGGCTGAGGTAATATTGGGTACAAATATAAATAATAATAAATGGAATCACATTAAATAAAGACCCTACAATAGAAAACACAATACCAATCTGTCACCTCCCTGTGCAGCCGTGATGTGTAGGTGCCTCTTGTGTCCGCTGTGTGTGTGTGTGTGTTCTAACTGAGGGGTGGTTCCCGGCGCCCCCCAGGTGGGGCCCATGGCGTGGCTGGGGCCCCAGACAGACGACGTGATCAAGGGTCTCTGTGAGCGGGGGGAGAAGAACCTGCTGCTGGTCCCCATCGCCTTCACCTCGGACCACATCGAGACGCTCCACGAGCTGGACATAGAGTACTCACAGGTCCTGGGGGAGGAGGTAGACCCACTCACTCACTCACTCACTCACTCACTCACTCACTCTCACTCACTCACTCACTCACTCACTCATTATTCACTCCTATTCACCTCATTCACTCACGCACTCTCATTCACTCACTCCCTCACTCACCCACACTCATTACTCACTCCCTCACTCACTCGGTCACTCATTACTCACTCCCTCATTCACTCGGTCACTCATTACTCACGCACTCATTCACTCATTCACTCATTACTCACACACTCATTCACTCATTACTCACTCATTACTCACGCACTCATTCACTCGGTCACTCATTACTCACGCACTCATTCACTCATTACTCACTCACTCATTCACTCGGTCACTCATTACTCACGCACTCATTCACTCCCTCACTCACCCACTCACCCACTCACTCACTCGGTCACTCATTTCTCACTCCCTCATTCACTCGGTCACTCATTACTCACGCACTCATTCACTCATTCACTCATTACTCACACACTCATTCACTCATTACTCACTCATTACTCACGCACTCATTCACTCGGTCACTCATTACTCACGCACTCATTCACTCATTACTCACTCACTCATTCACTCGGTCACTCATTACTCACGCACTCATTCACTCGGTCACTCATTACTCACGCACTCATTCACTCATTACTCACTCACTCATTACTCATTACTCACGCACTCATTCACTCATTCACTCATTACTCACACACTCATTCACTCATTACTCACTCATTACTCACGCACTCATTCACTCGGTCACTCATTACTCACGCACTCATTCACTCATTACTCACTCACTCATTCACTCGGTCACTCATTACTCACGCACTCATTCACTCGGTCACTCATTACTCACGCACTCATTCACTCATTACTCACTCACTCATTCACTCGTTCACTCATTACTCACTCAAGCACTTACTCACTAGTCACTCACTCAATCTCACTCACTCATTCATTACTCACGCACTACTCACTGATTCACTCATTAATACAAGTCACTGGTCTTGCTAGATATAAGTATTACCAAGGAGAGCTCAAAATGGGCCTTCTAGGGTCTGGCTCTAATACACTGTGTACACATAAACTCAACGGATCACCATAGGTACGTGTAGTGTCCGTTTATCATTCGTTGCTTGTTTCTTATGCTCTCCAGTGTGGGGTGGAGAATATTAGACGAGCTGAGTCTCTGAACGGGAATCCTCTGTTCATGAAGGTTTGTACGCACACATACATGACATACACGCACTACATTTAGTATATTTAAGCAATATCCCACGAGAGGGAGTGCTGTTGTCCTGAACATCAACCCCGGACCTCGGCCGTAGGCACGAGGCCGTAGGCCGAGGGCCGAAGATAATCCCAGCCGTGCTGTTATTAAGTACAACAGCACGACCTTGAGTGGGAAATTGCTTTTATGCAACAGTTCTAAAGGCACCATTTATTAGGTAACAGTAATCATCAACAACAGATTATGATTGGTTTGTTTATTTAATGATTTATTTTACTCCGCCAACACAAATAGATCCGCAACCTGGACTGGGACTGAACTGTTGTCAAGCAACACATAAACACATTAGCTTAATAACATTAACGGTTATTAAAACACCTGTAAAGCGGTATGATGCATGTATAGTCAAGTCCCAGTGCGGTTATACTCTATAACAGCACTCATGGAAGGCCTCTTTTCTAATCCAATTACCTGGTCGGAACTAACTATTGTATAAAGTTCAATCGATTTCTCAATATATTTGGCACATATATCTCTTTATAGTTCTATAGATGTCCCTGTATATAGTTCTATAGATGTCCCTGTATATAGTTCTATAGATGTCCCTGTATATAGTTCTATAGATGTCCCTGTATATAGTTCTATAGATGTCCCTGTATATAGTTCTATAGATGTCCCTGTACATAGTTCTATAGATGTCCCTGTATATAGTTCTATAGATGTCCCTGTATATAGTTCTATAGATGTCCCTGTATATAGTTCTATAGATGTCCCTGTATATAGTTCTATAGATGTCCCTGTACATAGTTCTAGTAGATGTCCCTGTATATAGTTCTATAGATGTCCCTGTATATAGTTCTATAGATGTCCCTGTACATATGTCCAGACGTCATAAGGGGGTCTCACTATGTGATCCTGAATCCTCTGAAGCCAGCTTTCCGAGTTGTATTTTTGACGTCATTTCCGGTCTCAGAGCATTTCTAGCGTTCCTGTTCGTCTTTGTGATTGTGTCATGAAGTTGGCTAGTCGCTGTTTTTCGTTAGCTACATTAGACTCTTTAGCAAACCAGCCCCAAAAAACAAACAACCCAACTTTACGTTGTACTGCACGCACAGCAAGACCCTGCAGGGCTTAAATTGGTGACCGGAATAAAGTAGCAATGTAATCAAGTGTGTAAGAGCATTTAAAATGGACATTAAAATGACCAACGTCTTCACGGGCACAGCCGTTTGGTTGAGAGCATCATCACTGAGAGATGAAGACACAAAGGGGGGCCGTGCCTCCGTGGAACGCCGCAAGACAACCCCTCCCTCTGAACAGGGTGGGACGGGAGCCTCTGCTTGAGGAGGGTTTCTGACGGGTTGGTTCTGAGTAACCAACCCGTGGCTGCTCGCCGGTGTAACGGTGCGTGGCAGGTGAGCAGCACCAGGTGATGACGGGTGTCTCTGTCTCTGTCTCCCTCTCTCCCTCTCCCCCTCCCTCCCCCTCCAGGCACTAGCGGAGCTGGTCCAGTCCCACCTGATCTCCGACAGCCCTGGTGTCCTCTGTCCTCTGTCTCCCTCTCCCTCTCCCTCTCCCCCTCCCTCCCCCTCCAGGCACTAGCGGAGCTGGTCCAGTCCCACCTGATCTCCGATCAGCCCTGCTCCCGCCAGCTCACCCTCAGGTGCCCTCTCTGCATCAACCCCACCTGCGGAGAGGCCAAGGCCTTCTTCTCCGCCCAGAAGGCGTGACCGGTCCCGCCAGGCACCACCCGCCTTATGACCGCCTGTAGTACCACCCAGAGGATCCATAAGACGGCATAGAGATAGTGACATGCTGCATAATATAGTATACATTACGCATAGGATGGACACATACAACACAGCACACATCAGAACACATCACACACGCACTTCCAGGATGGAAAAAACAGCACACTAATCTGGTACATATAAGAGTCACAAAAGAGTGCAGACGACAGGAAGTTGTTATTTATTGGTTATTTATTCGTCTCACACACTCGGGCCCCTGAGCATTCGTGGAGGAAACCCTGTCGGCCCCTGCCTGATAGATATTGGGACGGCATTGATGTCGTTTCCAGCCTGCGTCTGGCCAAGTCCCCACCACCACATTGGTCAGTTTCTGATGTCCCGGCCGATCCCTAATCCCTGCCTTCTAATTGGAGGAGAAAATGGAAACTTAAGTTCACTTCAATCGAAATTGGAGTGCTTCATAATAATATGTAAGGTTAGGTCTAACTCTTGAGACGGCACATCTGACGCAGAAACATTTAGCATTAGAATTATTATTGGTAGTTTTAATTTTCCGTCCGGAGCAGAGTGTAGAACTCTGTGCACAAATCTCTTCCCTTAATCACTTACAGGATTTGCTCTGGAGTTCAGTGTCTTCTGTTGGATTTGGGTGATAACCATGGTCACCTCATTAGGAATTTAAGGCTGGCTCACTAGACGAGTACTTTTAGATCAGTTATGCCGGGTGCAGTTCACTAATCAGACACCAGCGGCAGTGTTGGTAGATCTTCCAACAGTCAGTAAAATCTCGAATATCGTTAATATCGCTGGTGCTTCGATCTGCTTCTTTTTTTTTCATGCTAGTCGCCATCCCAGCCACGACGTGGTTCATGCTACCTTATCCCACCCTAACGAAAGATCTGCCTCCATCTAGACTCCTGTCATGCCAACACTGGGTTTTAAACCAGATTTCAAATGGGATTATCCTTCCAAGGTTAGCTTGGCTAGAACCAATTTAGCTACACTAACATGTTCCACTGAAGTCAGGACTAGAGTCAAGTGACACGTACACAGAGTGGATCCACTGACCATGGCCTTGTGATGGTGGAATTCAAAAATGTATAGAGATAAATCTCAATCTCTGTTGTATCTTGTAAGGTTTCCTGGGGAGCAGATTTGTTCACTATTCAGGCCCAATGCAGTACTTTCTTTGGTATTTTCTTTTTATTTTCCACCTTCCTCTTGAGCTCAAGGTAAACCGAACATGACCGGTTACACCCTGGGAATGAATGTCCTGGTTTTCTGCTTAATGTAACATTTGGTTGCCCTGGATCCACTACTGGGCTGTGGGTCACTGTTCTCAGATGTATGTGACCATGCTTTGAATACCCTTCCTTTCCTGAGGATGAGCTGAACGACGTTGTGTGCGTTGTGGTCTCTAAAGCCTTGATTATGTGCCTTTTTACAAGCTCTACGGCTGGATCTTTGCTTTTCCATGCATGTGTACTTCAACAAAATGTCCAGACAGGAACGGAAGCGTCTCTGAAGTGGATCCTGACCCTGTGCTCTGGGCTGAAGTGTTCTGTTCCGAGGCACCACCAAACCAGATACCACCGGGGGGGTATCTGGGCTGGCATATATATCGTCCAATACTTAATTGGGGAGCACAGATTGAAGGTACCCTCCACTACGATGCTCTGTTGTTTCCTGGTATCCAGTGGTCTTCCACAGGTGAACATGCCCCTAGTACCGATCGCTTGGCTTGTCTTTGGCAGGGTTTGTTTTGTTTTAGTGTAAAGTTCACAGAAATGCTTGTCGTATTTGAAGACGTTTTGTTTCCGGAAGTCCTAATGCATTAACTGAGAGTCATCCTTCCTCTAAAGGAGGCTAAAGTTTGTTTGTATTTCACATTAAGCCGGTGTATTTGCCAGCGAAGAATTTGCTAATTCACATAGCTTTTTTTTTTTAAGGTATTTATTAATCCTTTCATAGGTCATCCAACTCATGCTGTTCAGACGTGTATCTTTTTATATTTAAGGGACCCAAATATCATGGGATGAAATGTATGATCAGTCTTCCTTCAAAATAAAAGCGCTCATTGACTTAAGTCAGTCGTTGTCTGTTATCATCTCCCTTCCTTCCTGTGGTGAACCTCTTCCATTTCTCCTTCGGTCTTTCATTTATTTATCATTTTATTTCTCCATGGCTTATTGGCCCACACACGGTAACGGTTCCTCCTCTCCTGCAACCCTCGTAGCTACTCTCTTCTCTACTTACTCATATCTCTTCTCTACTCACTCATATCTCCTCTCTTCTCCACTTACTCATATCTCCTCTCTACTCACTCATATTTCCTCTCTTCTCCACTTACTCATATCTCCTTTACTCACTCATATCTCCTCTCTTCTCCACTCATATCTCCTCTTCTCTACTCACTCATATCTCCTCTCCTCCACTCATTCATATCTCCTCTTTCTTGTCCCCTCACTCATATCTCCTCTCTCTACTCACTCATATCTCTTCTCTACTCACTCATATCTCCTCTCTTCTCCACTTACTCATATCTCCTCTCTACTCACTCATATCTCCTCTCTTCTCCACTCACTCATATCTCTCCTCTAATCAGTCATATCTCCTCTTTTCTCCACTCACTCATATCTCCTCTCTACTTACTCAGGTCTCCTCTCTTCTCCACTCACTCATATCTCCTCTCTACTTACTCATATCTCCTCTCTTCTCCACTCACTCATATCTCCTCTCTACTCACTCATATCTCTCTTCTCCACTCACTCATACCTCCTCTCTCTACTCACTCATATCTCCTTGCTCTTCTCCACTCATCGCCTGGCGCTCCTCCACTCACTCATATCTCCTCGCTCTCCTCCACTCACTCATCGCTCTCCTCCACTCACTCATATCTCCTCGGTCTTCTCATTGGTCCTTCTGCTCGGGGCTACCCCCCCCCCCCCTCCATGCGGTGGTCCAGTCCTCCCCTCTGCGGTTGGTTGGTTCCAGTTGGATTGGTTCTCTGAGCTGATGAGTGTCTGGGGGCGGTGGGGGCCATCTTCTCCTCTGCCATTATCATTTCTCTTACCCCCTATCTTTCCCTCCCCCGTACCCTCCTCCCCTCTCCTTCACTCCCTTGGCTGTAGAAACGGCTGGTGTAGTGGATGAGCAAGAGGGTGGAGGCATGCAGAGAGAGGTGGTGCTCTGGAGAGACCAGGGTGTTAAAGGGTGTGGAGGGAGGGAGAGGGCTGGAGTCATATCACAACTGAATGACTCAAGTAGGTTTGAAAAACTAGTGAAACACATCCGGAAAGTGGTTTTAAAAAGCAGGCTGATGGCAGACGGTATACATGGATAAGACCATTGTGACAACTTTATTTTTTCATTTATACATAGAGTGGAACAACATTTACTCCAAATCCCTCCTTCAATTTTGATCAAGTTTTCAATCGTTTCTTTTTCTGTAAAATAAAATGCATCATTTCAGTATAATTACAACAATTATGGAACAAAAAACGGATAAAAAAAATGATCAGAAAAACAATATTCTGGAAAGAAACGGGATCAAAAAATAAAAAGCAAGAATGCTTGGTGGTGACATTAAGGTGGGTCAGGTTGCTTTGGCGTGTGCTAGATAATAAGCAGTATGGACGGGTATGGGGTTCACTTTGGTTTATACTTGAATTCATTTGGTTTACAGTTTCAGAATAACAGTTATTCTGATCAAAAGAAGAAAGTGATCTTTGGTCAACATGGCGCTAAAACTGCAACATTTTGTCGTTTAGATTACATATTTGGCATTTTCTAAAGTGTAATACTGATTAAAACGAAACACTTTGTGGATACATTTAAAATACTGTTAATCTTCTCTAGGTTCTTCACAAATGATGAATCCGTTTGGCGACAGGTGTTTAAGGAAATATTGAATTTGTGTTGTTTCAATTAATTGAATACTATCAGGATCCATGGGCCATCTTCAGACGGACCGAGGTGACCCCTGAGGGGAGAGATGGTCAAAGGAGATGGTCAGGCACTACAGGGGAAGTGAAGACATCTCCCTCCATGTTCCGTCTGAAGCCATCTTAAAGCCCCTTCCTACACGGTGCTACCTGAAGCCATCTTAAAGCCTCCTCTACATCATGCTAACTGTTTCGTGGTGGCTAACTTTTGGAATGTTCGATTTTGAAGCCACATAATCCACCCGACGCTACCTTGCTAGCACAATGCTGCCTGTCGGAAAGTGGTTTTGGTGGGAGGGTCTTTCTTTGGAAGGCAAACAGCACCCATGGAGGTCTCTGTTTCCTGTTCCTGTCTGCTGATTGACCACCCGTTAGCATGTGCTAGTGATTCAGAGTATTGCAAAACGTAACGCAAGCTAATAGTACAATACCCATTATTAAATGAAAAGTAATAATACATAATAACAAGGATATTAATCACAATGCATTACATGGCTAGCTAATTGTAAATATACTCATGCATAAAATCAGTCTGCGGTAATGTTGGAGAGTAGAACACGGATCAGATATAATCAATAATCAAAATCAATGATGCATGGAGTTCAATCGTTTGATGGCTGGACAGGATGCAAATAATAAGGTAATGATCTGACAGTTCAAATCTGGCCTTGCTCCAATACTATCCCGAGAACCCGTCAGTCCAACCCTCCACCTCAGCCGGCGACGGAGAGACCACAGAGAGATAAAACGACTAAACACAGAGAGAGAGAGAGAGAGAGTGGAGGTAAAAGGAGAAGCTCTTTCATTTTTGGTTTCGGCACTACTCTCCAAAGTTGACAAAATAAATGTTATTCTATCTGAAAAAACGGAATGAAGACATAAGGTTGACCCCTATTATTTGGTTCAAAGGTCACTGACCCCAGGAAGGAGGAGGAGGAGTCAGTGAGTAATGGTCGACACACTCCATATGTAGCGCAATAGGATATACTACATCCTAAACATGGCACTAAAGCTACACGCTATGAGGTATATCTGCAACCACGGCCTCCATCTCTTCTGCCTTTAAAGCTTTGCCACCGTTTAGAGAGAGTGGGGTGGAGAGACGTAGACAGAACACACGGAACCACTGCCTCTTCACTTTGGTGAGGGTTGAACCACATTGCTTTGATTCGACGAACAGGCGAGGAGGGACCACAGACACAATCACTCCAACTGGACCCGTGGGCACGCGGAGAGAGGCAGTCAAGGCCAGCTCAAGGGGAATACTTTGGTTTTATACTTTGGTTTAATACTTTGAGGTATTTGAACAGACACCTGTAAGACTCACTGAGTTGTCTGGACTGTCATTTGGTCAGAAGCAAGGCACTGGTCCAGGGATCTCTAAGGCTTCAAACCAACAACCCCTCCCCCCCGCGACCTCTCTGGGAGCAGGACTGACTCAGGAAACATACAAGAACAAAGCAACCCCAACAATCCATGGTTAGCATTAGCAACTCTCTCTCTCTCTCCTCGCTCTCTCTCTCTCTCTCTCTCTCTCTCTCTCTCTCCTCTCTCTCTCTCTCTCTCTCTCTCTCTCTCTCTCTCTCTCTCTCTCCTCTCTCTCTCTCCTCTCTCTCTCTCTCTCCTCTCTCTCTCTCTCTCTCTCTCTCTCTCTCTCTCTCTCTCTGCTCATGAGGGTCTGAGTGACAGCCCCGCCGGAGGGATGTACCCTAAGCGCTTTGAGTGACAGGTCAGACAGTGATGTCATCTAACTGGAATACAGATGTGGCCTCCTGGGATCTTAATTCACCGTAAAACAAAAAACATCCCCATTTTTGTGGGCGTCATGGGCGTCAGCGGGGGGGGGGGGGGGGTTTAGTTCTTCCTCATCTCATATTGGATGGTCTGACAGGAGATGGATGAGACACTGGGACATTAGCAGCAGGCGGCTAGCCATGCAACGGCTAACTGACTCCTCATATCAACCTGTTTCATCGGCCCTTCGCTGGGTTGGCTTCCCTTCGACAACAGTGGACGGCTGGTTGTCTGTGTTCTGTCTACTGCCCCCCCCTCCCTCTGTTAAGGAAGAGAAGTCACGCCATTTCCTGTCTCCTTCAGAACAAGAGGAGGAGAGCAGGGGGATCGAGGGGCTGAAAGAGAGGAGGAGGGAGAGGAGGAGAGCTTGGAGAAGATAAATCTTTGGTTTCTCTGTTTTCTTTAAAGAACACCCCCCCCTCCCCCGCCTCTCACTCTTCAGTACAAAGTTTTTTAGTCCATTTTCTTTTCAAATTTCTATGCCTCATTCTTTTACACACAAAGTCTGTCAAAGTCTGGAAGCAGCTAGCTTTAGCGTGTCCTCCACTGCCCTGCGTGGTCCCAGAGCCTGCTTACACACACACACACACACGCACACAAGCATGTTTACACTCACACACCCCTCCTGGGCTGGCCCACCAGCCTCCAGCAGACATCAAATGATCCAGAAATGTTACAAAATAAAATGATATAAAAATATTATTTTTAAACTAATTTAGTGTGTTTGGCGATTGCAATTTCCACATTTCCAATGGTTGGAAATATGGAAATGAATCAATTATTTTCAATGAGTCCAATTTGGAGTCAAGTTATGGAAGCTTGTCAGCACCTTAGCGATGATGCCAAGTTCAGCTGCGGAGTGTGGCGCAGCAGGAAGGAAGGGGCGGCTTAGTATTAACACACACACGGCATGTGGTCTGCTAAACATGAACTCTGACCTCCTCAGGTGTCCCTTACATCCATCTCAAGGTCAATGCTTGTTCGGTAACGGCCGACTGCAAAACAATTTGCATTAAAACAAAAATGGAAAACAAGCCAACAATGGAAACAATCCCTAGAAAAGAAAAGGCTGGTCAAAGCGATGCCCGTCCTAAGGTACTACTATTAAGATTGATTTGATCATAAAGGTGGCACAGGGGGACAGTTCAAGGTGGAAGAGGAGACAGGAGAGAACGCTCTCTACATCTAATCACACATTCCTACGGTTTTCTGTCCTTAAAGCCCAACCTTCACCCTGCTCCTCAAAGTAAAGATAGGAATAAATTAACTTGTGGTGTAGAAGCACTTGCATCTTTGATGCAACTAACATTCTTAAATAACCATAAATATTCATTACAAAAAAAGTGATTACATCTAATTAAATAACATTAAATTATTCAGTACAAAACTAATGTGTTCTAGGACGGCTCATAAATAAATACAGCGCCAAAATAGGAAGATAAACAGAACAAACATTGTAAACTTTGGCAAAGCTAATCGCATTAAGGGTCAAAGGTTAAGGGGGAGATTTTGCAACAGAAAAACAAAACAGTTTAAATTAAATCTGAATTAAACATAAAAAAAAAGAAATTACATAAAAAAAATATAAATTACATTTAATAAAAATCAAATATTTCAAAAGAAGCAACATAGTAGTAGAAGTAGTAGAAGTAGTTACATTTTTAAGTACTATAAAGACAAGCAATGAAAAGCTCTTTGGATTTCAAACCCCCCCCTCCCTCTTTTTTGGTTTGGTTCAGCCCAATTTTACCTGCAGACACACCTGCAGTAGGCTCCACCTTCTACACACCTTGCCCCGCCCCTTTTCCACTGGGGGCGGGGCTGTCTTTGGAGTAGAAGCGTAACAGACAGAAAGAGAAAAACTAAAGGATAAAGCTATTTGACCGATTTTTCGAGCAGTTTCTTTCAGCAGTTATCTGTTGTTATTTTTTGGTTTGGCTTTTGCTTATTGTTGTTGTACATTTACAGTAGCAGTGTAGTCCCTCCCCCTTGAAGGAACTCTTATGTCGGTTGGCTACCAGACTCTAAAGGACAGTTTGGACGTCCAATCATCTTTGAAGGCCTCCTCACTTCTCAAGCATGGCATGGTGGTTTACAATGAGACATTGTGGGAAAGACTTAACAAATACATCACTAAAGACCTCGACTTGAAATATGTCACTATGTCAGTATGCTCTGATGAGTTTTACTAATGTGGATTGAGTTCATCTTTTTAATCCATTGAAAGGTTAATGGGAGAGACGTCCCCCAACTGAACTGATTAGTGTTAGTTGATCAGGGTTTGGGTTACCGGGCGACCCGGACAGGAACCGTGAGGATGTATAAAATAACAACATCAGTGAAAGTTAAATCTTTGGTATACACTGTAATTCTCGGTTGTCGTAGTAGTACACACTCCACAGTACTGAAGACTGTCAGAAAACTGTAGTTTTGTCAGGGCAGTTGCCAGTTAAAATCCCTGCTCTGGCACTTTGAACATTAGTTAGACTGAACTACGAGCAGAACTGCTAACGTCTTTCAGCCAACCACCAGCAAAGCCTTTCAAAACATGACTTCGGAGTCTGTAGTACAGTTGTCTAAGAGTTTGCCTTACTCGTAGGGTGTCAGAGGTAGCTTGTGCCCGTGGACGATGAATGAACGATCCACCCACAGGTGGAGCTAAGCTCGCGCTGTCCTGCTTGCTAGTTGTGCTAATCACTGACGTCGCCCAGATCCATGATGTAGGGACGAATAGCCTCCAATCTTGGCTAGGATAGGCTAGTTGGGATTCAGCACGCGTTAGCTACACCTGTTAATGCCATGCTGGAGAGGAGGAAAGCTACGTCAAGATACACTGAGGGGACGCTAAGGGGTCTCCCCCGTTCCGTTGACTTACACTAGCACAGAGCTTCTGAAATGGTTGCTACAGCTAAACAAGGACTACAAAGGTCTACCGGAGATCGTACTTCACTCAGATCTTAAAACGCTAAAAGGCTACTGTAGACCTTTGTCGTTAACACAGTCATTTGGTTTGGTTTGCCGACATTATAACGGATAAAGCTGTCACCTCTGAGCGACGACATCCACGATGGACGCCGTTGGCCCGGAGGTGGTCTCAGGGTCAGTGCCTAGTGCAAGCCACTGGGGAGGGAATCAAACTGCTACCAGAGTACACGTGGATCTTTGGTTTGTTAGCTGATGAGGTTTTCGTTGTTCTCTTACCGTTTTTTTTTTAACTTTGAAAAAACTGCATAGGCACACGTTAAAGACACTCTTCAACAGTGAGAAACACGTTTCTGTCCTTCCCCGGTGGGGGTGTGGTGTCCACCTCGCCGTCCCGGCCTTTCCTCCTCTCCTCTCCTCCTCTTCCTACACCTCCGTTGCGCCACTCTTCTTTTTTTGGTGTTTTTTTTTCTTTTTTAGTTAATAATTACTTTCCGTCCTTAGAGTACTTCAGTTTTTTTTTTCCGTTGTTAGAACAGTTAGGTGCAGAAAAAGGTTTTCTTTGGTTTCGATTTTTCGGCAATAAATAGAAAAAGTCACAAGTGTCTGTTCCTCCTACTCGGAAATCCTTCTTTGGAGCCTTTGGCTTGCCTCTCCCAGCGTTGCTATGGAGACGGGGCTGCAAACTGATGTCTTTCCTTTGGTTTGGTTTGCTTTTTGGTTTGGTAGCTGTGAGTGAGAGGATGATGATGATGATGATGATGATGATGATGATGATGATGATGATGATGATGATGATGATGATGATGGGGTTAGTGTGGGTTTTTAAGAGGGGGGGTCTCACGGTGTGTGTGTGTGTGTGTGTGTGTGTGTGTGTGTGTGTGTGTGTGTGTGTGTGTGTGTGTGTGTGTGTGTGTGTGTGTGTGTGTGTGTGTGTGTGCGTGTGTGTGTTTTTAGTGAATATAAAGCCAGGCACAAATTAAATACAGCGACTGAAAGGAAACTTAAACAGACGGACAGATAGATTGTGGTCCGTCTCGCTGTTCCAATTCCAGTGCTTCTGCTGCCCCTGTCTTTAGAGGGGGAGACCCGAGAGGGCCCTGTCTCTCTCATGTCTCTACGTCTGTCCCTGGATGAGGACGTGATACAGGGTGGAGTGAAGGAGTGTTGGAGCCCTTTGGACCAGGTGGACCTGTCTGACATCGTCTTTGGATTGTCCTCTTAAATTATTCTGAAGGCTCTGATTCGCCATGACAGGTCACCCCTCCTCCGGGCTCCGGGTCGCCCCCTGCTGGCTGGGGTGGAATGTGTCGCGATTTAGCGGGAAACTAGTGGAGCCTTTTTGGTTTTGCTGCTGGCCGGGGTTCTCACAGGGATACGCACCCCCCGCAGGATGCTAGGTAACATTTCCCAAGAATGGCTACCGGTGGCTTACCATGACTAGCATGAGGCTAGCTGACAGTGACTAGCACGATGCTAGCTTGGAAATGCTTTCCATTGAGCCTGAAGAGGCGCCAGTGAAGCTGGCGTTTAGCTCGGGGGCTAACAATAGTGTACTAGTGATGGTTGGGGTCCTGTCACAGGGGTCCTACTTGTGTTCAGGGAGTCATGTTCTGAGGGGCCCGTTTGTGTGCTAGTGTGTGTCTCCACTGGGGTGTGTCTTTTGTGTTGGAGTCCGTGTGTGTCTGTGTCCCGGCACACAGCAGAGGTGTGCCTGTTGGTGTGCTACATCTGACTCGCCGTCCGTTATGAACAACCACCTCCTGAGTTAGGTGTAGGCCTTACACCGGTTCTATTGCAAAGAAAATGTGCTTAAAGATTGTGCTCACATACGTTTTATATGTATATCCCGATATATTTATATCATTTTGTTTGTTCGACACTTTGACAACTGCTTCCTACGCTCAGAAATCTCTCTGTAATGTGTGTGTGTGTGTGTGTGTGTGTGTGTGTGTGTGTGTGTGTGTGTGTGTGTGTGTGTGGTGTGTGTGTGTGTGTGTGCGTGCGTGCGTGTGCGTGCGTGCGTGCGTGCGTGCGTGCGTGCGTGCGTGCGTGCGTGCGTGCGTGCGTGCGTGTGTGTGTGTGTTTGTGCTTGTATATCTGTGAACCTTTTAACTTGGGTTCCTCTGTTAAGGTTATACTCGATTCATTGGATGTTTTGTTTCCATACCAATTAACTACTAACATGTCAACAGTACAGCTGACTGGTTGAAGATGGAACGGTCTAGAACATTCTCCATATTCATAAATTGACTATTGGACTTCTGGCTCTTAGCTTATTTAGCATAACATCGAATCTACGTCCTCTCCTGGGGCGGGTCAGTGGTGCTGGTACTGGGGTGAGCGTGAGACCAGTGGGCTGGGAGGGGGGTGGGCCAATGGGGATGGGGAGGAGATGGGATGGTTTAGATGGTGTGTTTTTGGTTGCATGCACCAGGCAGCCCCGCTCCGAAGCCTTGTTGAAAAAAAAGCACACAAAAAACTAAAACTTAAAAAAGTTATTTTTTCTTCATCACCCTGGTGGTACTGCTGTCCTCCCCCCCCCCCTCCCCCTCCCTCCCCCACCCTCCCCACCCCCTAAGCTTTGGTACAGGTGCTGGAGGCGGAGGACATGCCCCCGGGGCTGCAGCCCTCGTCCATCCACTTGTCCAGGCTGCGGCGCCGGGCGTTCATGAAGAAGTTGCTGACGGTGGTGAGCTCCAGGCCCAGCTGCTGGGAGATGGTCAGCTGCATCTCCTTAGACGGACGCTTGTTCTCCTTGAAGATGGCCAGCAGGGTGCGCCGCTGCAGGTCCGTGAACACCAGCCGGGACTTCTTTGGTGTGTTGTGGCGGTCTTTGCTTGGGTCCAGCTCCTTTCTTTTGCAGGCTGAGAGGAGCAGAGAGGGAGGGGGGAGGAGGAGGGGGAGGAGGGGGAGGAGGGGGAGAGCAGAGAGGGAGAGGGGAGGAGGAGGAGGAGGAGGAGGGAGGAGGAGGCGGAGGGAGAGGAGAGGGGAGGAGGAGGGAGGAGGAGGGAGGAGGGAGGAGAGGAGGAGGAGGAGGAGGAGGAGGAGGAGAGAGGAGGAGAGCAGAGGGGGAGGAGGGAGAGGAGGAGGAGGAGGGGAGGAGGAGGAGGAGGGGGAGGAGGAGAGAGGAGGAGGAGGAGGGAGAAGAGGAGGAGAGGAGGAGGAGGAGGAGGAGGAGGAGGAGGAGGAGGAGGAGGAGAAGGAGGAGGAAGAGGGAGGAGGTGGAGGAGGGAGGAGGAGGAGGAGAGGGGAGGGGAGGAGGAGGAGGAGGGGAGGCGAGGCGAGGGGAGGGAGGAGGAGGAGGGGAGGATGGAGGAGGAGAGGGGAGCAGAGAGTGTGAGGAGGCAGAGAGGAGGGGAGCAGAGAGGGGAGGGAGAGAATGATTATGGGAGGAGAGGCAAGAGGAAATATAATATTTAGTATGTCATCTTGGTTTTTTCATTTGTTTTCAGAGAGAAAACGTCCTTCCTTTTCATTCTTTCAACATATAAGTCTCTGTCACTACAGGCTACATTTTAAGCGTTATTGTCATCAAGTATATTACTAGTTACTATACCATCATTTATATTCTATAGTTAACGGTAAATAAACACAAAAAAAAACACAAATTCGGTACAGAAGTTAAGTTGTGTTATAGTAGTCCAGACAGAATCCTCTTTGGTGCCATAGTAGCCCTGCAGGGGGCGCTGTCTGCGCATGTTTCCTCTGCAACTTCCCTGAATTAAAGACGGCGCAAGACCTGTACGGGCTGATCGATACCGATCGTGTTCAGGACTCAATTGAGTCCTAAGCTATTATGTAAGGAAAACCGTCGGTATGTCAATGTAAACACACACACACACACACACACACACACACACACACACACACACACACACACACACACACACACACACACACACACACACACACACACACAGAGACAGACAGACAGACAGACAGACAGACAGACAGACAGACAGACAGCACACAACTGCAACAAGAAACAAAAAATAAATCTGTCCTTCTTTCTGCTGGTGATTTGCAGTCATACTGCAGCCTATACCGTAAGTCGAAAAAAATTTAAATGTTCAGGTATGGTTACCAATAACCCCCTCTACCCATAAACCCAAATTTGTGGTACTGCACCTAAAGGTGGCGCTATTGTAAAAAATATTAATTAGGCTTCTTTCTCCTCACCAGATTGACCTGGACTCAAAATTTATTTTTTCCCACAATTTCATAGTAAAGCCAAACGTCCAAAGTCTCAACCTTGCCTATCTGAACATTTTGTTATTGTATACGGCTATCATTTGGTGGATACCATTAAGAGTGCAGATTTTCAGATCTGTACTCTTTTAAGAAAGCCCTTAATTCTCTTGTGAAATGTGTTCTTGGAGTTTTCTTGATGTGTGCTTATCAATCGACATTTTCACGATGTGAATGAGGCTTTATATCGCACAGAAATGTCAGTGGATCAAAGGGATAATGCCATGTACTGGTGATCCTTAGGTTGAGAGTTCCAATCCTAATCAGAGCATTATGAACCAGCTGAACATAACATTCTGTCATTGCCACTCATTTAAGAAACACATCATTAAACGAACAGCACCTGAAATTCATCAGGCAATCAACATTCTGGCTCATTAGTTTCCAAGAATCCGACTGCCAAGACACAGTATGGCATTAAGGGGAACTTGTCGTTAAGCATTTTTCCTTCATAATGAACTCTGTCATATTTATATTTCTTCATTTAGTGTTCTTGACAACAAATTTTATTTCCCCAGAATCTCAAAGATTTTTCAGGTATTTGCTTTTAAGAAAGCCCTAATTCATCTGGGAAAAAAAAATTCTTGGAGTTTCTGGATGTTGTGTGCTTATCAATAGACGTTTTCACCATGTGAATGAGGCTACATTTCAGGTTTCATATTTATATATCTTCCATTAGTGTGTTCTTGACTTTTCACCGCTTGCGGTTATATTATTATTATTATGAGGCAACCAATCAAGAAACCTGGTGATCGAATCTCTCCATGGTTGGGAATAAATTGCTCCTTTAGTCAAACTCACTGAGGCAATCGGCCTCTTTCATTTCAACATTTTAGTATGATTTAGTACGATGGTATGATAATTATACGACCTAATGACGGGCTGCCTGCGACGCTGGCAGCCCCCAAATGTTTCATATGATAATAAACAACAGTGTTACCCCTTAAGTTTTATTTGATAAATATGGACATTGTTTGATTTGATAAAACGACAGTGTTACCCCTTATGTTTTTTTTGATGGCGACCGATAAGTGTTACCCCTTACCTTTTATTTGATGAAAACGACAGTGTTATCCCGTATGTTTTGTTTGATAAATATCGACATTGTTTGATTTGATAAAAATACGACAGTGTTACCCCTTATGTTTTATTTGATAAAAAACGACAGTGTTACCCCTTGTGTTTTTTTTGATGACGGCCGATAAAAATACGACAGTGTTACCCCTTATGTTTTATTTGATAAATATCGACATTGTTTGATTTGATAAAAAAAACGACAGTGTTACCCCTTAAGTTTTATTTGATAAAAAACAACAGTGTTACCCCTTATGTTTTTTTTGATGACGGCCGATGAAAATACACACAGTGTTACCCTTATGTTTTATTTGATAAAAAATGACAGTGTTACCCCTTATGTTTTGTCTGATAAAAAACGACAGTGTTACACCTTGTGTTTTATTTGATAAAAAACAACAGTGTTACCCCTTAAGTTTTATTTGATAAATATGGACATTGTTTGATTTGATAAAACGACAGTGTTACCCCTTATGTTTTTTTTGATGGCGACCGATAAGTGTTACCCCTTACCTTTTATTTGATAAAAACGACAGTGTTATCCCGTATTGTTTTGTTTGATAAATATCGACATTGTTTGATTTGATAAAAAATACGACAGTGTTACCCCTTATGTTTTATTTGATAAAAAACGACAGTGTTACCCCTTGTGTTTTTTTTGTGATGACGGCCGAGATAAAATACGACAGTGTTACCCCTTATGTTTTATTTGATAAATATCGACATTGTTTGATTTGATAAAAAAAAACGACAGTGTTACCCCTTAAGTTTTATTTGATAAAAAAACAACAGTGTTACCCCTTATGTTTTTTTTGATGACGACCGATAAAAATACGAAAGTGTTACCCCTTATGATGTATTTGATAAATATCCACATTGTTAAATTTGATTAAAAAAACGACAGTGTTACCCCTTATGTTTTATTTGATAGAAAACAACAGTGTTACCCCTTATGTTTTTTTATGACGACCGATGAAAATACGACAGTGTTACCCCTTATGTTTTATTTGATAAAAAACGACAGTGTTACCCCTTATGTTTTATTTGATAAAAAACGACAGTGTTACCCCTTGTGTTTTATTTGATAAAAAAACGACAGTGTTACCCCTTATGTTTTATTTGATAAAAAAACAACAGCGTTACCCCTTATGATTTTTTTTGATGACGGCCGATGAAAATACGACAGTGTTACCCCTTATGTTTTATTTGATAAAAATCGACATTGTTTGATTTGATAAAAATACGACAGTGTTACCCCTTATGTTTTATTTGATAAAAAACGACAGTGTTACCTTACTTTATGTTTTATTTGATAAAAAAACGACAGTGTTACCCCTTATGGTTTTTTTATGACGACCGATGAAAATACGACAGTGTTACCCCTTATGTTTTTATTTGATAAAAAATGACAGTGTTACCCCTTATGTTTTTCTTGATAAAAAACGACAGTGTTACACCTTGTGTTTTATTTGATAAAAAACAACAGTGTTACCCCTTATGTTTTTTTTGATGACGGCCGATGAAAATACGGCAGTGTTACCCCTTATGTTTTATTTGATAAATATCGACATTGTTTGAATTGATAAAAATACGACAGTGTTACCCCTTATGTTTTATTTGATAAAAAACGACAGTGTTACCCCTTATGTTTTATTTGATAAAAAACAACAGTGTTACCCCTTATGGTTTTTTTGATGACGACCGATGAAAATACGACAGTGTTACCCCTTATGTTTTATTTGATAAAAAACGACAGTGTTACCCCTTGTGTTCTCTTTGATGACGACTGATAAAAAAAACGACAGTGTTACCCCTTAAGTTTTATTTGATAAAAAACAAGTGTTACCCCTTATGTTCTTTTGATGACGACCGGTGAAAATACGACAGTGTTACCCCTTATGTTTTATTTGATAAAAAACGACAGTGTTACCCTTATGTTTTATTTGATAAAAAACGACAGTGTTACCCCTTATGTTTTGTCTGATAAAAAACGACAGTGTTACCCCTTACGTTTTATTTGATAAAAAACGACAGTGTTACCCCATATGTTTTTTTTGATGACGGCCGATGAAAATACGACAGTGTTACCCCTTAAGTTTTATTTGATAAAAAACGACAGTGTTACCCCTTATGTTGTATTTGATAAATATCGACATTGTTTAATTTGATTAAAAAAACGACAGTGTTACCCCTTAAGTTTTATTTGATAAAAAACAACAGTTTATGTTTTTTTTGATGACAACCGATAAAAATTCGACAGTTTCTATTCATAAATATTTACATTTAGGGCATTTAGCAGACGCTTTTATCCAAAGTAACTTACATCAGTTAATAAACACATTGATAGCAGAGTTAACCACGCAAGGCGACAGCCAGATCGTCAGGATTAACTGTGTATTGCTCAGGAACACATCAACCCTCAGCTAGGAAGAGCTGGGGATCGAACTAGCAACCTTTTGGTTACTAGACAACTGCTCTACCTCCTGAGCTAAGCAGACCATAAATATCGTTAGTGTTTTATTTGATAAAAAACGTGAAATGGGGTAATAGTGTTACCCCATTTCATTCATATGATAAGAAGTGACAGTGTTACCCCTTATATTTTATTTGATAAAAAACGACAGTGTTACCCCTTATGTTTTATTTGATAAATATCGACATTGTTTGATTTGATAAAAATACGACAGTGTTAATACCCCTTATGTTTTATTTGATAAAAAAACGACAGTGTTACCCCTTATGTTTTATTTGATAAAAAACGACAGTGTTACCCCTTATGTTCTGTCTGATAAAAAACGACAGTGTTACCCCTTATGTTTTATTTGATAAAAAACGACAGTGTTACCCCTTATGTTTTATTTGATAAAAAACAACAGTGTTACCCCTTATGTTTTTTTTGATGACGACCGATGAAAATACGACAGTGTTCCCCCTTATGTTTTATTTGATAAAAAACAACAGTGATGCCCCTTGTGTTTTTTTTGATGACGACCGATAAAAATACGACAGTGTTACCCCTTAATTTTTTATTTGATAAAAAAATGACAGTGTTACCCCCATAGTTATGTCTGATAAAAACGACAGTGTTACCCTTATGTTTTATTTGATAAAAAACGGACAGTGTTACCCCTTATGTTTTTTTTGATGACGACCGATGAAAATACGACAGTGTTACCCCTTATGTTGTATTTGATAAATATCGACATTGTTTAATTTGATAAAAAAACGACAGTGTTACCCCTTAAGTTTTATTTGATAAAAAACGACATTGTTTGATTTGATAAAAATACGACAGTGTTACCCCTTGTGTTTTATTTGATAAAAAACGACAGTGTTACCCCTTATGTTTTATTGATATAAAAATGACAGTTTACCCCTTATGTTTTGTCTGATAAAAAAACGACAGTGTTACACCTTGTGTTTTATTTGATAAAAAACGACAGTGTTACCCCTTATGTTTTGTCTGATAAAAACGACAGTGTAACCCTTACGTTTTATTTGATAAAAAACGACGTGTTACCCTTTATGTTTTTTTTTTGATGACGGCAGATGAAAATACGACAGTGTTACCCCTTAAGTTTTATTTGATAAAAAACGACAGTGTTACCCCTTATGTTGTATTTGATAAATATCGACATTGTTTAATTTGATTAAAAAAACGACAGTGTTACCCCTTAAGTTTTATTTGATAAAAAACAACAGTTTATGTTTTTTTTGATGACAACCGATAAAAATTCGACAGTAGTTTTTATTCATAAATATTTACATTTAGGGCATTTAGCAGACGATTTTATCCAAAGTAACTTGCATCAGTTAATACACACATTTACAGCAGAGTCAACCATGCAAGGCGACAGCCAGATCGTCAGGATTAACTGTGTCTTGCTCAGGAACACATCAAGCCTCAGCTAGAAAAAGCTGGTGATCGAACTAGCAACCTTTTGGTTACTAGACAACTGCTCTACCTCCTGAGCTAAGCAGACCATACATATCGGAGTGTTTTATTTGATAAAAAACGTGAAATGGGGTAATAGTGTTACCCCATTTCATTCATATGATAAGAAGTGACAGTGTTACCCCTTATATTTTATTTGATAAAAAACGACAGTGTTACCCCTTATGTTTTATTTGATAAAAAATGACAGTGTTACCCCTTATGTTTTGTCTGATAAAAAACGACAGTGTTACACCTTGTGTTTTATTTGATAAAAAACGACAGTGTTACCCCTTATGTTTTGTCTGATAAAAACGACAGTGTTACCCCTTACGTTTTATTTGATAAAAAACGACAGTGTTACCCCTTATGTTTTTTTTGATGACGCCGAGGACGATGAAATCGACAGTGTTACCCTTAGTTTTATTTGATAAAAAACGACAGTGTTACCCCTTATGTTGTATTTGATAAATATCGACATTGTTTAATTTGATTAAAAAAACGACAGTGTTACCCCTTAAGTTTTATTTGATAAAAAACAACAGTTTATGTTTTTTGATGACACCGATAAAAATCGACAGTAGTTTTATTCATAATATATATTACATTTAGGGCATTTAGCAGACGATTTTATCCCAATGTAACTTGCCATCAGTTAAACACACATTTACAGCAGAGTCAACCATGCAAGGCGACAGCCAGATCGTCAGGAATTAACTGTGTCTTCTCAGGAACACCATCAAGCCTCAGCTTAAAAGAGCTGGTGATCGAACTAGCCAACCTTTTGGTTACTAGACAACTGCTCTACCTCCTGAGCTAAGCAGACCATACATATCGCTAGTGTTTTATTTGATAAAAAACGTGAAATGGGGTAATAGTGTTACCCCATTTCATTCATATGATAAGAAGTGACAGTGTTACCCCTTATATTTTATTTGATAAAAAACGACAGTGTTACCCCTTATGTTTTATTTGATAAATATCGACATTGTTTGATTTGATAAAAATTACGACAGTGTTAATACCCTTATGTTTTTGTTTGATAAAAAACGACAGTGTTACCCCTTATGTTTTATTTGATAAAACGACGACAGTGTTACCCCTCTATGGTTCTGTCTGATAAAAAACGACAGTGTTTACCCTTATGATTTATTTGATAAAAAACACCTGTTACCCTTGTGTTTTTTTTGATGACGACCGATGAAAATACGACAGGGTTACCCCTTATGTTTATTTTGATAAAAAACAACAGTGATGCCCCTTGTGTTTTTTTTGATGACACGACGATATAAAAATACGACCAGTGTTACTCCTTATTTTTTATTTGATAAAAAATGACAGTGTTACCACTATGTTAATGTCTTGATAAAAACGACAGTGTTACCCCTTATGTTTTATTGATAAAAACGACAGTGTTACCCCTTATGTTTTTTGAGGTGACGACCGATGAAAAATACGACAGTGTTATCCCCTTATGTTGTATTTGATAAATATCGACATTGTTTAATTTGATAAAAAAACGACAGTGTTACCCCTTAAGTTTTATTTGATAAAAACAACAGTGTTACCCCTTATGTTTTTTTCGATGACGGCCGATGAAAATACGACAGTGTTACCCCTTATGTTTTATTTGATAAAAAACGACAGTGTTACCCCTTATGTTTTATTTGATAAAAAACGACAGTGTTACCCCTTATGTTTTATTTGATAAAAAACGACAGTGTTACCCCTTATGTTTTATTTGATAAAAAACGACAGTGTAACCCCTTATGTTTTTTTTGATGACGGCCGATGAAATACGACAAGTGTTACCCCTTAAGTTTATTTGATAAAAAAACAAGTGTTACCCCTTATGGTTTATGTTGATGACGACGCATAAAAACACGAAAGTTGTTACCCCTTATGTATATTGTATTGAAATATCGAACATTGTTTAATTCTGATAAAAAAAAAACGACAGTGTACACCCTTAAGTTTTATTTGATAAAAGAAACAACAGTGTTGTTTTCTTTGATGACAACCGATAAAAATATGACAAGTGGGTTTTATTCATCAATATTTACGGCGATTTAGCAGACGCTTTTATCGCAAAGTAACTACATCAGTTCACATAACACACATTTGACAGCAGTCCAACCATGCAATCGCCAACAGCCAGCTCGACAGGAGTAGTTAGGTTAACTGTGTCCAGCTCACAGGAACACATCAGACACTGCAGCTAGGAGAGCTGGGGATCGAACTAGCAACTCTTTTGGTTACTAGACAAGCTGCTCTACCTCTCCTGAGCTAAGCCAGAACATAAATCATCGCTAGTGTCTACCCCAACTTTCTTTCATAATATATGAAGGACAGGTGTACCCCTTTATAATTTTATCTTGAAAAAAAACGACCAGTGTTACCCCTTATGTTTATATTGGATAATTATTGGACATGCCTTTTTGATTTGATAAAATACGACTAGTGTTTACCCTGATATGTTTATCTTGATAAAAAAACGAAATGTTACCCCTTCATGTTTTATTTGATAAAAAAACGACAATTGTTACCCCTTATGTTTTAATTGATAAAATACAAGAGGACAGTGTTACCCTTATGTTTTATTTGATAAAAAACAACCAGTTGTTACCCTTATTTGTTTTTTTTATATGGACGACCGGTAAAAATACGCAGTGTTACCCCTTTATGTTTTTATTTGCATAAAAACTACGACAGTGTTACCTAGCCATAGCGTATATGTCTGATAAAAAACGACAGTGTTACCCCTTAGTGTGTTTTAATTTGATAAAAAAACGACAGTTGTTTACCCCTTAGATGTTTATTTGAATAAAAAAACGACAGTGTTACCCCTTATGTTGTATTTGCATCAAATATCGACATTTGTTTTGATTGGATAAAAGACGACGTGTGTTACCCTTAAAGTTTTATTATTATAAAAAACAACAGTGTGACCCCTTATGTTTTTGATGACGACCGATGAGAGAATGCGACAGTGGTTACCCACGTTATGTTTTATTATATTGATAAACAAAAACAACAGTGTGTTTGTTGTGCTTTGGAGTAAAAACACAAGTGTTATCCTTTTTTTTCATGACGACCGATAAAAATAGCCACAGGTCATTATGTTTTTTATTCATCTAAAATGTTACATTTAAGGGTATATAGCAAACGCTTTTATCCCAAAGCGACTTACATCAGTTTATACCTAGCACAAGATTGACGCACGAGTTCAACCAGCCATGCAAAGCCGACCGCCAGCTCGACCAGAAGCAGTTAGGGTAACTGCTTCTTGCTTTGAGAACACATCAACAACTCAGTCTAGGAAGGAGCTTGGGATCGAGAACTATCATACTTTGTTAATAGACCAACTGCTCTACCTCCTGAGCTAAGCAGACCAAAAAAACACGTCAGTGTTACCCCATCTCATTCATATAGATAAAGAACGAACAGTGTCTACCCCTTTTTCATTTAAATAGAGATATTGTTGATTTGATATAAAATACGACAGTGTTACCCCTTATGTTTTATTTGATAAAAAACGACATGTGTCTTACCCCTATGTTTTAATTTGATAAAAAAACACAGTGTTACGGCTTAAGTTTTATTTCGATAAAACACGAACAGTGTTACCCCTTATGTTTTTTTGATGACGACGCGATGAAAAAACGACATGTTACCCTGTATGTTTTATTTGATAAAAAACGACATGTTAACCCTTATGTTTGTCTCTGATAAAAAACGACAGGTTTACCCCTTACTGTTTTACTTGTAAAAAACTACAGTGTTACCCCTTGTGTTTTGTCTGATAAAAAAACGACAGTGTCTACCCCCTCTATGTTTTTTTGATGACGACCGTGATGAATAAACGACGACAGTGGTTACTCCCTTATGTTTATTGAATAAAAAACACAGTTACCCTTATGTTTTGTTCTGATACAAAACGACAGTGTTACCCCTTATGTTTTATTTGGTGTAAAAAACTACAGTAGTGTTACCCTTGTGTTTTTTTTGAGAGACGACCTATAAAAAGACGACAGTGTTTACACCCGTATGTTGTTATTCACGAAATATCTCGTACTTTAGTGTTACCCCATTTCTTTCATATGATAGAAATGAACAGGGTTTCCCCCATGATTTTTATTTGATGATAAGATATCCGGCATTTTGTTGATTTGATAAAAAAGACGACAGTAGTTGACACCTTTAAGTTTTATCCGATAAAAAACTACTGTGTTACCCTTATGTTTTATGTTGATAAAAAAACGACAGGTGTTTGGGAAAAATGATTTCATATCATTTTCAAAGACTGTAGCACGCTACTTCCATTATTAAAATAATATATATTTGCAATATAAGAGCTGTAGGAAGCTTTCGCATGAGAGCCATGATTTCTTCTGGTACTATCCAATCGGTCGCAGCAAAAGAAACCACCGTTAATAACATCGCAACATTAACTGAATAAGGACCGAGCCCATTAGACTTTGAGCGTGACCCGAGCCGCCAGCCAGCGACCACAAGCGGCTGAAAGCAGCCAGACGAAACGAGCGACAAACACAGACGACCGACGCCGACCGACATGCGGAACTAGGCACCCGACCAATTGCGACCTACGACGCGACCACATGCGACCCTACCGACCGAACGATCCAATGCCGACCTACGTGTTGCGACGCACTTGGTTCGGCCACTCAGATGGAGCTTCGGCCTTCCTCAGAAACAAGCGCTTTAAACCATCCACCTCAGACCACACTGCAGTGACCCTGGGAGTGGAAGAGCTCTTTCTAGCTAATCCGTGCTAGATCTGACGTGACTGGTGAGATGAGAGGAGGAGCAGAGAGAGAGAGAGAGTAGAGAGAGAGAGAGAGAGAGAGAGAGAGACGAGGAGAGAGAGAGAGAGAGAGACGAGAGAGGAGAGAGAAGAGAGAGAGAGAGAGAGAGAGAGAGGAGAGATAGAGAGAGAGATGACGAGAGAGAGAGGTGCACCTGGGCTGGTGGAGATTAAGTGTGATGAAGAGGGTTCTGTATCACTGGTATGTTCGCTGTCCATGGTCTAGACCCGCGCGACATTGCCCAGACTTGTACTAGAAGGCAGAGGACGTCATGTGGACACGGCCAATGCAAACAACATAGACCCAATGTGGTGAAAGTTCCAAACACAACCGAACGTAGGCTACATAAATAATGTTAAGATAAGTCTCTTACGCGTCCTGAAGCTTAGAAACCCGTTGGACAGAGCGCTACGTGTTCTGACAGTAGGCGTGCTTGACCACAGCATCACTGTACTGCCAGCAGGGGGCGCTGATTCGGACCACAGGGATGATTTCATATACAAAACACTCCACTGACGATTGTGCGTCTGTTCTCGTTTGTGGAAAAACAATGTAGCTTTTGGTTTTTAACGTAATTGCAGGGCTACGATAATTTATGTCATAAATGTATTTCCTAAATATGCTAAGTATAAGCGGATTGTATTTTGGACACAAGGAGGCCATATTCATCAGGCAAACTCAATTCTTTTTAATTTTCAATGGGGATTGAAGGACAGAGGAAAATAGCAACGCGATGCCATTGTTGGCAATCGTTTTTATTTGGAAGGCTGAAGACTAAAACCACAGTTTATTTTGATCAGAATTTCTCTTGCCTTGTTCCCGCTTACAATGTGGTGCTCTCTACTATGCTTCAGCACCAGCCGAACACACACAACACACACACGCTACAGCATGCACACACGGAGCCGTCAAAGAAAGAATTCGCCTGACTGAGCTGCAATCAGCCTCTCATCGGTTAGGTGTTACAGTTAGGGATCAAAAACGCAATTATACTATGCAGAAGCGGGCTTTTGGCGGGGTGAGAGACCGGGCGGTGAGTTATATGAATGGTAGTGTGTGGTTTGGTGGAGGGGGTCTCACTGAAAGAGGGTT
>OLKM01001941.1:60168-72668 GCA_900291075.1 Melanogrammus aeglefinus
ACAGGCCAGCTCGACAGAGTAGTTTAGGGTTAACTGTGTCCAGCTCAGAACACATCAACACTCAGCTAGAAGAGCTGGGACCGAACTGAGCAACCTTTTGGTTACTAGACAACTGCTCTACCTCCTGAGCTAAGCAGAACCATAAATATCGCTAGTGTTACCCCATTTCTTTCATATTATAAGAAGGGACAGTGTTACCCCTTATATTTTATTTGATAAAAAACGACAGTGTTACCCCTTATGTTTTATTTGATAAATATTGACATTGTTTGATTTGATAAAAATACGACAGTGTTACCCCTTATGTTTTATTTGATAAAAAAACGACATGGTTACCCCTTATGTTTATTTTGATAAAAAAACGACATTGTTACCCCTTATGTTTTATATTTGATAAAAACGACAGTGTTACCCCTTATGTTTTTGTTTGATAAAACAAACAGTGTTACCCTTATGTTTTTTTTTATGACGACCGTAAAAAATAACGACAGTTGTTACCCCCTTATGTTTTATTTGATAAAACTAGACAGTGTTACCCAATACGTTTATGTCTGATAAAAAACGACAGTGTTTCCCCTATGTTTTATTTGATAAAAAACGACAGTGTTAACCCTTATGTTTTATTTGATTAAAAACACGACAGTGTTACCACCTTATGTTGTATTTGATAAATCATCGACATTGTTTTGATTGGATAAAAACGACGGTGTTACCCCTTTAAGTTTATTTTTATAAAAAACAACAGTGTTACCCCTTTATGTTTTTTTTGATGATACGACCGATGAAAATGCGACAGTGTTACCCACTTATGTTTATTTGATAAAAAACAACAGTGTTTTTTGTGTTTTGATAAAAAAAACGACAGTGTTATCCCTTTTTTTTCATGACGACCGATAAAAATACCACAGTCATTATGTTTTTATTCATAAATGTTACATTTAGGGTATATAGCAGACGCTTTATCCAAAGCGACTTACATCAGTTAATACACAGATTGACGGCAGAGTCAACCATGCAAGCCGACAGCCAGCTCGACAGGAGCAGTTAGGGTTAACTGTGTCTTGCTTGAGAACACATCAACACTCAGCTAGAAGGAGCTGGGGATCGAACTATCAACCTTTTGGTTAATAGACAACTGCTCTACCTCCTGAGCTAAGCAGACCAAAAAAAACGCTAGTGTTACCCCATTTCATTCATATGATAAAAAACGACAGTGTTACCCCTTTATTTGATAAATATCGACATTGTTTGATTTGATAAAAATACGACAGTGTTACCCCTTATGTTTTATTTGATAAAAACGCAGTGTTACCCTATGTTTTATTTGATAAATAAACAGTGTTACCCCTTAAGTTTTTATTTGATAAAAAACGACAGTGTTTACCCCTTTGTTTTTTTTTGATGACGACCGAATGAAAAAACGACAGTGTTACCCCTTAGTTTTTATTTGATAAAAAACGACAGTTACCCCTTATGTTTTGTCTGATAAAAAACGACAGTGTTACCCCTTATGTTTTATTTGGTAAAAACAACAGTGTTTACCCCTTGTGTTTTGTCTGATAAAAAACGACAGTGTTACCCCTTATGTTTTTTTTTGATGACGACCGATGAAAAAACGACAGTGTTACCCCTTATGTTTTATTTGATAAAAAAACGACAGTTACCGCCTTATGTTTTGGTCTGATTAAAAAACGACAGTGTTACCCCTTAGTTTTTATTGGTAAAAAACTACAGTGTTACCCCTTGTGTGTTTTTTTGATGACGAACCTATAAAAATACACAGTTGTTACCCGCGTATGTTGTTATTCACAAATATCGCTAGTGTTACCCCATTTCTTTCATATGATAAGAAATGACAGTGTTTCCCCCAATGTTTTATTTGATAAATATCGGCATTTTTTGATTTGATAAAAAAACGACAGTGTTACCCTTTAAGTTTTATCCGATAAAAAACTACTGTGTTACCCCTTATGTTTTATTTGATAAAAAACGACAGTGTTTGAAAATGATTTCATCATTTTCAAACTGTAGACCTACTTCAATATAAAAATAATATTTGCAATAAAGAGCTGTAGGAAGCTTTCGCCAGAGAGCATGGATTTTTCTGGTACTCCAACTGTCGCAAAAAACCCCGTTAATAACATGCAAATTAACTGATTAAGGACCGCCCATAGACTTTGAGCGACCGAGCCAGCCAGCGACCACAGCGGCTGAAAGCAGCCAGACGAGCGACAAACACAGCGACCGACGCGACCAATGCGACCTACGACCCGACCAATGCGACCTACGACGCGACCAATGCGACCTACGACGCGACCAATGCGACCTACGTTGCGACGCACGTTGTTGGCCACTCAGAGAGCTCGGCCTTCCTCCAGAAACAAGCGCTTTAAACCATCCCACCTCAGACCAACTGAGTGACCCTGGACCGTGGAGAGCTGTTCTAGGCTAATCCGTCTAGATCTAGGCTGGTGAGAGAGAGAGAGAGAGAGAGAGAGAGAGAGAGAGAGAGAGAGAGAGAGAGAGAGAGAGAGAGAGAGAGAGAGAGAGAGAGAGAGAGAGAGAGAGAGAGAAGAGAGAGAGAGAGAGAGAGAGAGAGAGAGAGAGAGAGAGAGAGAGAGAGAGAGAGGTGCACTGGGGCTGGTGGTGATAAGTGTGATAGAAGGGGGTCTGTATCACTGGTATGTTCGCTGTCCATGGTCCTAGACCCAGACATGCCCAGAGCTTGTATCTAGAAGCAGGGACGTCAATGATGGACACGGCCAATGCAAACAACATAACACCAATGTGTGAAAGTCCAAACAAACCGAACGTAGGCCTACATAATAATGTTGAAGTAAGTCTCTTAGCGTCCTAAGCTTCAGAAACCCCTTGACCAGAGCGTTACGTGTTACTGACAGTAGGCGGTGCTGTTGACCACAGCATCACGTGTTACTGCCAGCAGGGGGCGCTGTTGACCACAGGGAGATTCATATACAAACACGTCCACTGAGATTGTGCGTCTGTTCTCGTTTGGAAAACAATGTCAGTTTGGTTTTTTAACGTAATTGCAGGCTACGTAATTTATGTCATTAAATGTATTTCCTAAATATGTAAGTAAAAGGCGGGTATTTTGGACACAAGGAGGCATATCCATCAGGGCAAATCAATTCCTTTTAATTTTCAATGGGGATTGAAGACAGAGGAAAATAGCAACGCGATGCCATTGTTGGACAATCGTTTTTATTTTGGAAGGCTGAAGACTAAAACCACAGTTTATTTATCAGAATTTCTCCTTTGTTCCGTTAAATGTGGTGCTTTACTATGCTTCAGCAGCCGAAACACACACACACACACACGCACAGCATGCACACACGGAGCCGTCAAAGAAAGACTTCGCCTGACTGATTCAATCAGCCTCTTCATCGGTAGGGGTTACAGTTTGGATCAAAAACGCAATTATACTATTCAGAAAGGGCTTTTGGCGAGGTGAGGACCGGGCGGTGTTATGATGGTGTGTGTGTGTTGGGGGAGGGGGTCTCACTGAATAGAGGGTTCTTTAAGGGTAACGGTAAATCGATGGGATCGATTAAGGTAGGGCTCCGTGGTCTTTCATCAGCCCCAAACAGTCCAGTCTCTGAGACTGTCTCTCTCTCCACGGCTTCCCCGTCCCGTCCCGACCCGTCCGGCCGCCTCCGGTCACACCGCACCGTCAACAGTGTTACGGTGCGATAAAGGCTCCATGCTGAATCAATCCAACAACATATCTATACAATATTCAAACGGATTTCCCTCATAATTGGTTTCCATTAAGACGTTCAAGGGGATGATTGAGGTCGCATAAATAAGGATTGCCCATTTTTTAAATAGCTCTTAATTGTCCCATTGTATTATATTAGGCCTATTTGAAATATTGTTCTGGTTGTTTTACCGACTGTTTATATCTATTGTAGGCCCTACATTTGTATTTCTGTTTTTAATGTAGGTAGGCTATGTTGTGATCAGGGCGTCATTGAAAAATAGTGTTCTCTCAATGGCCTCTCTGAATAAAAAAAGGTTTATAAAAAATACAAAAATAACAAATGATAAAACACCACAATTAATCTTCCGTCCACCGGTTGCTATATCAGCTTGTTGATTTTTTACCACGTTAAATTTTTCCTCTACCTCTTTAAGTCTTTGAAGGGGGTTGCGCCAAACTTCTCACATGACATATTTAAACAATATTCTGAAACAAGGTCCCTTAAGATCACAGCACAAGCAATTACTACGGAAACCAACATCAGAACAAAGCAGTGTGAACCAGCTTTTAGCCGCTACTGCGTCCATCTCTGGAACCAGCTTCCAGAGAACATCAAAAACGCCCAAACTGTCGCCATTTTCATAAGTAAAGACCCAACTGACGCTTTCTGCAGTTAATGCACGTTGTTTTGATCGGTCTTCTTTTTCACTAACTTTTAAATGGACTCTTTGCTGTTTGTGTTCGATGTAGGCTACATTTTACATTTTACTTTTATTATCGCTAAAATTGCGTATGGTTCCATTTTTTTTTTTTTTTGTGTGAAGCACATTGAATTGCCAATGGGCTATAGAAATAAATGTGCCTTGCCTTACTGTATCTATTTTGCAAATAGCACGATATCAAAGTTATGATTAGCCTATTTTACATTTAATCACTTTCTCTTAAACTAATCTACACTGCCAATCAAAGCCTGATCCAATCCCAGCCACCTCCACATCATGACTCACACCCCGCTCCTCTCACAGTTTATATATGGCTCACATACCAATAAGGAGAATGAGTAATACTCCTCAGTGCTCAGTATATCACAGGTTGAGGACCCACGGTTGGTCTATATTAATAGAGATTTTATAATATTCATTATGTTATATAAGGAGAGGCTCTGAAGCGGTGCAGCAATTGATTAGCTCTGAGAAATGAGGACAGACATGAAGCAGCCATATGTCTTCATACTATTTAGTGAGGGTTACATCGCCCCACTGCTCCTCTGCTCAATGAATCAATGATTAGATCCCCTCCCTCCCTCCCTCCCTCCCTCCCTCCCTCCCTCCCTCCTCCCTCCCTCCCCCCTCCCTCCCTTTCTCTCTCTCACCGTCCCTCCCCCTTTCTGTCTCTCTCTCCTCTCCCCTCTCTCTCCTCTCTCTCTCTCTCTCTCTCTCTCTCTCACTCCTCCCCCCTTTCTCTCTCTCTCTCTCCCTCTCTCTCTCTCTCTCTCTCTCTCTCTCTCTCTCTCTCTCTCTCTCTCTCTCTCTCTCTCTCTCTCTCTCTCTCTCTCTCTCTCTTGCTCTTACTGATATTGTTATTAAGAATAATAATTGCATTTATGTTATTATTCCAAGCAATACTTAAGTATTAATAATAGCAATATAGTACGGTGACTGTTTGTTATGATATCATGCTTTATTATTATTCCAAGCAATACTTAAGTATTAATAATAGCAATATAGTACGGTGACTGTTTGTTGTGATGTCTCTCTCTCTCTCTTTCAGTGTATTATAAGCCGTGTTAGTTGTAGTGTTACTGGTAATAGTACTGCAACAGCAGTAGCAGTTGTGGAGTCGTGCTGGTGGCTCTGCAATGTGCTGTGTGTTTAACTGCTGACAGGAAGATAGTGTCTGGTATCTCCTCAGTCATCTTCAGAGGGGAGAGGGAGCCGAGAGAGAGAGGAGAGAGACGTCTCTCCGGGTAAGTGGGCCTATTAAAGCCTCTGAATACTAGAGAGGGAGGGAGGGAGACAAGGGTGAGAGAGTGGGAGGACGATAGAGTGGATGAGCGGAAGACGAAGAGAGAGATGGCGGGAGTAGCCAGAGTGAGGTAGAGAAGGGATGTACATGTATATGTCCCATTACCTTAAAACCCTTAAGACCAACCATCAGACAGACACACATACAGAGAGACAGACAGGCTCCTGGTCATCACGACTGGAAAGCCTTCATTGTCTGATGTCTGCCTCCTTGCCATCTCTCTCTCTCTCTCTCTCTCTCTCTCTCTCTCTCTCTCTCTCTCTCTCTCTCTCTCTCTCTCTCTCTCTCTCTCTCTCTCTCTCTCTCTCTCTCTCTTCCTCTCTCTCTCTCTCTCTCTCTCTCTCTCTCTCTCTCTCTCTCTCTCTCTCTCTCTCTCTCTCTCTCTCTCTCTCTCTCTCTCTCTCTCTCTCTCTCTGATGTACGTCCTCTTAAACATACATTATATCTATCTCCAACACTCTCAGACACACACCCTACATCTTCCTACACAAATAAACACATACACACACTCTCTCTCGCTGTCTGTCTGTCTGTCTGTCTGTCTGTCTGTCTGTCTCTCTCTCTCTCTGTTGCTCTGTTCTTTCTCAGAGCTTGCCCTTCTCTCATGTGTTCCCCCTCTCTTTGATAAACCTCTACATCACTTTCTCTCTTTTCAATTGTCTCTCTTCCTCTCTCTGCCACACACACACACACACACACACACACACACACACACACACACACACACATCACTCACTCACTCACTCACTCACTCACTCACTCACTCACTCACTCACTCACTCACTCACTCACTCACTCACTCACTCACTCACTCACTCACTCACTCACTCACTCACTCACTCACTCACTCACTTCACTCACTCACTCACTCTCTCTCTCTCTCTCTCTCTCTCTCTCTCTTCTCTCTCTCTTCTCTCTCTCTCTCTCTCTCTCTCTCTCTCTCTCTCTCTCTCTCTCTGTCTCTCTCTCTCTCTCTCTCTCTCTCTCTCTCTCTCTCTCTCTCTCTCTCTCTCTCTCTCTCTCTCTCTCTCTCTCTCTCTCTCTCTCTCTCTCTCTCTCTCTCTCTCTCTCTCTCTCTCTCTCTCTCTCTCTCTCTCTGTCTCTGTCTCTGTCTCGCTCTCTCTGTCTCTCCATCTGTCTGTCAGTCTGTCTCTTTTCTAACCCATTACCACTTAAGGCTTAGTATCCATTACACTGAGTTTATGGGAGTGGGGGTAAGTAGTGATGTTGACCTTGCATGTGCATCTCTGTTTCCATGGCGCCACACTGGGATGCAGGGTAATGTGATGGAGCGACACCAGGGCCTCGTTTGGACCGCCAACAACACAGAAACAGACACACTGACAGACAGACAGACAGACAGTCAGACAGACAGACAGACAGACAGACAACAGACATACAGACAGACAGACAGACAGACAGACAGACAGACAGAAAGACACACACACACACAATAACACGCAATATATCTAATTCCTGGTGCCAGCAGACAGAAAAACAGATACACACTCAAAAACAAATCACCAGCAGAAAGACGGACAGATTTAAAACATCATGTTTCTTGTTGCTCTGTTGCAGTTGTTTGGTGTGTGCGTGTTTGTGTGTGTGTGGGTCTGTTTGTATTTTTGTGTTTGTGTGTGTGTGTGTGTGTGTGTGTGTGTGTGTGTGTGTGTGTGTGTGTGTGTGTGTGTGTGTGTGTGTGTGTGTGTGTGTGTGTGTGTGTGTGTGTGTGTGTGTGTGTGTGTGTGTGTGCGCGTATGTGTGTGTATATCTGTTTGTATTTATGTGTGTGTGTGTGTGTGTGTGTGTGTGTCGTGTTTGTGTTTGTTGTGTGTGTGTGTATGTGTGTGTTTGTGTGTGTGTGTGTGTTGTGTGTGTGTGTGTGTGTGTGTATGTGTGTGTGTGTGTGTGTGTGTGTGTGTGTGTGTGTGTGTGTGTGTGTGTGTGTGTGTGTGTGTGTGTGTGTGTGTGTGTGTTGTGTGTGTGTGTGTGTGTGTGTGTGTGTGTGTGTGTGTGTGTGTGTGTGTGTTTGTGCCTGTGTGTGTGTACTGTATATCTGTGTGTCAGCAGTTTGTTGTGACATCACTGTGCAAAGGTCTACGCAAATTCCTATCTTATCAAACACACACACATACACGCACACAAGCATACATGCAGGAGCACATATTTTAGAACAGGTTCACACACACACACAAACACACAAATGAACACACTCACATGCACACACATTAGGCTGAGATTTGAACAGACAGGTGTGTTGGAACATACAAAATAAATTGATGGAAACCCGCCAAAGGGAAGCACTGGGAAGGATTGCACTTCTTTTTTGAGTGATGCCTGTTCTTTGGATGTAAAACCTAACCAGTTTGAACCAGTAATTTGTTCAGAGTGTATACTATTAAAAATAAGAGCAGTTTCAGAATGACATATGCTAACATGTATGATGCAAAGAAAGTACACATAGACCAGTGTTCAGCCGACAGCCGGTGGCAGACTGACCTAACGCCATCACAACGGAGTGACACCGGTTCCTGGTTCTCTAACTCTACAACAGTACATCCAAACCCAACCCCGGATCTATTCTGAAGGTCTGAAGGTTGCAGTATAATCCTGTGTCTGAATGAATTATAAAACAGCCGCCACATTGTTGATGGGTCTGCATTCCGACGTGTAGAAACCTTTTTGAGCGGGCGCACATAAGCTACGGCGGTAAATGGCTAGGCCGCTAGCGTAGCTAAAACCCACAGCGGCTAATCGTCGCAGAAGAAGCTTAAGAGGTCGTCTGAAGGCAGACAAGATGAGATGTCCTCCCAACACGGGTTTATGAAGGTCAGGGTTTGAGCTCCTTGAGTGACAAACATGTCAGCCAGCGAGAGAAGAGTAGCGGAGAGGAGGGAACTGGGGCTGGGGATGGAGAGAGAGAAGGGAGAGAGAAGGAGAGAGGAGAAGGAGGAGAAGAGGGAGGGAGGGAGTGGACATGGGAAAACTAGACTGACTGCTAAACTCAGAACCACAACCTAATAATACACTAGCCATAGAAACTATTTAGTTGAGATGACACTGCAGACTAAGAAACCAATATTATTCCATGATAAATATATGTATATGCCTATGTTTATTAAAGGAACATCACTTTGTGTACACACGGGAGAATATTGAACTAAGCCGACACTGGTTGAAGTTGTTGGTCAAAGGTTTGTGACACTTATTAGAGCGAGTGAAAGAGTGAGAGAGTACAGCGAAGGGAGGTCAGATGGTATCGTCCTTCAGTAGAACATGTGGAACAAACTCAGATGGGATTCCATGGGTCAGGTGTTCATGGTTTGAGTGTTGGAATTGTAGGAACACTTGACGCTGACACAATCCCATTGTGGGTTTGAATGAAGGTTATCGTTTCACGTCTTCACTTAGAAGGCATTTATTTGTGCGAGCTTAGCTGAATACGTAACAAGAGAACACAAGATAAGCTACAACACATTGTTTACAATTCATTGTTTCCTCAGTCGCTGCGTCTGGTTTGGTGTTTTCCCGCCCCACTGGGACCCATTGAGATTCAAAGTATATAGAATAAAGTATTATTATTAAGCATAGCATAATCTTGCAAGAAGTACGAGAGGAGAAAAGCATCCATTTAAATGTTGAGTTGGGTTACGTTGAGAGTTTGGAATCAATGCGGCCTTTACCCTGCTACTGTTGACACACACAGGAATAGGTGATGTGTTAACAGGTGGAGAGGCTTCTGTTTGTTTTAGAGACAGACTGGAGAGATGGACTCTGTTTCACAAGACGACACCGCAGATAAACTCAATCAATATGCTATTGTAGTCCCTGGTTAATCAAGACGTGCTTTAGCTCTCTCTCTCTCTCTGTGTGTGTGTGTGTGTGTGTGTGTGTGTGTGTGTGTGTGTGTGTGTGTGTGTGTGTGTGTGTGTGTGTGTGTGTGTGTGTGTGTGTGTGTGTGTGTGTGTGTGTGTGTGTGTGTGTGTGTGTGTGTGTGTGTGTGTGTGTGTGTGTGTGTGTGTGTGTTTTGTGTGTGCGTGCATGCCTGCATGTGTTTATGCATGCATGTGTTTGTGTGGATGACCATGGGTGCATGTGTGTATGCGTGTGGGTGTGTTTAAAGACTGAAAGGAGATGATTACAGTTTTTCTCAGTCGCTTTGGTACATTTCTCAGATCAGAATAGAAATTCTCAAAACTACCTGTTCAATCTTCACATCATTGTGTCGTTTGTACACATCAAAAAAGCATTTTCTTATTTCTTTGAAAAAGTTGCAAATGCTTTGGTACATTCATGCAAATGATTATGTACAATTCTCTGCTCTTTCCTACATTATAAATTGCTTATGTAATGTTGATCAAAATGTATTGTAATGGGTCTCTATTGAATAGTTTCACCCCCACAACATTTAGGCATAGTTCATTGCATAAGTCTTTACATGCAAAATGGTTCAACAAGTTGTCATAATATGTCAAGCATATTTCTATACGTTTCCATTAGACCTTTTTTCTGAATCTGTCCTGAATTGGACAGATTCAGAAACTGGACCAGGTGAATCTTGACTTTGGTGGATCTCCTGAACCATGAACTGGCAAGTATGGATATACTTTATAGCTGGAGCACAACACAATGTTACATTGTCTAACAATGGAAGGACAAGGAATTGGACGGGGTCAACAGCCAGAGAGAAGAAGAAGAGGAAGAGGAGTGAGGCTGCCTGAGAATTTGTGGCCCAACAGACAGGAACGTCAGGAGGTCTAGGATGACTGCACTGTAATTCCTACAGCAATGCATGTACAGTTTACCCTAAGGAGATTTTCCTATGTTAACATTTCTAGCAATGACATGGTCTGTCAACAAATCACAGTACAAACAGTCAAAGCGGAAATGTAAATCTTATCCATTCTCTTGCAATCAATCTCCCACATATACTAAGGTGTAACTTACAATGTACAATAATTGTCTTCACAACTTTAGCCATAGATTTCATCAGACCATCCCTCCAGAGTAGGCTACACTGTTATATTGACAACATGACTAAGCAATTTGACTGTCTTATCCGTACACAATGACACAAGGACTTGTCATTGTGATGGCACTTACATGTTCATTGACACATATTTACTTTTGAGAAACAAACTAAGGATTTTGAGCAAGAGGCTGGCTTTTGCATGAAATCCATGGTGTTTTGCTATTTGTACAAATTGTTTTGAGAAATGCACTTACTGTTTTGCAAATTTCAATTCTGATCTGAGAAATGTACCAAAGCGACTGAGAAAAACTGTAAAGTTAACGTTAACGCTTGTTATTTATTGTGTTTGTACATTGTGTGCTTGTATATTGTAAGATTGTTTGTATAATTTCTATATAAATTGTACTATTTACACATAGTTTATAGTTTGTATTGTTGTTAAGGCAATTATCAGTGAGGATCTAGGCTTAAATTATTATAGATAGATAGATAGATAGATAGATAGATAGATAGATAGATAGATAGATAGATAGATAGATAGATAGATAGATAGATAGATAGATAGATAGATAGATAGATAGATAGATAGATAGATAGATAGATAGATAGATAGATAGATAGATAGATAGATAGATAGATAGATAGATAGATAGATAGATAGATGATGTGATGATGATGACGATGATGACTAAGATAACACTATGATATAATGGCCGGTTACTCTGAGCTCTCTCTCTCGATCTCTCGAACACACACAAACACTCACGTACACAAACACTTTAATCAACATAATCCAAAACTAAATACCTTAAGCATTAAAGAAAAACATCCCATGTATATTTTATACCTTCCAACCACACAAACATAAAGTTTATACTTCCTTGGTTTCCCAATAAATGCACACACACACACACACACACACACACACACACACACACACACACACACACACACACACACACACACACACACACACACACACACACACACACACACACACACACACACACACACACACACACACACACACACACACACACACACACACACACACACTCGGCAGCGTCCTGACCCCCGCCCCTCGTCAGCTCTCTCTTCCAGGAACCGAGCGGATCAGGTTCCGCGGATCAATGCGGTCCCGGTTCACACCGTTTACGTTCTCGTTGGCAGCGTTCAAGCTCTTTTAATCTGCCCGGGATTAGAGGCATCGACCCGCGTTCATCTATACCCCGACTGCTGTTTCACTCACATCGGTGGAGAAATGTGACAAGTGGAAAAACACGGAGAGACAGGAAACACAACAAACACCCGCGCGCTCGCTCGCTCGTGTTTGTTTGTATCGATCGACTATAGATAGACATCATATCGATCTACTATAGATAGACATCTGCCGGCCGCGCGCTCTCACCGCCGGCTGCCAGAGGAGCGGGGTTCGGCGGTGACGTCATCATGCGTTCCGCATCGAGCTGAGCTCACGCGCTTCAGACCCGAGGACTGTCCCGCACACAGCGGCCCGTAGAGAGACAGACAGAAGAACAGCCTCGTGGAGAGACAGACAGGAGGTCCGCCCCGCACACAGCGGCCCGTAGAGAAACAGACAGGAGGACAGCCCCGCACACACAGCGCTCCGTAAAGAGACAGGCGGGAGGAGAGACAGACAGGAGGACCACCCCGTGGAGAGAAAGACAAGAGGACCGCCCCGTGGAGAGACAGACAGGAGGACCGCCCCGCACACAGCGGCCCGGAGAGACAGACAGGAGAACCGCCCCGCACACATAGCGG
>OLKM01001941.1:77668-94552 GCA_900291075.1 Melanogrammus aeglefinus
TCCCGCATCAGGGTGAAGCTCCCGCTGACGTTCCCGGACAGCCGCTGGTGTTGGTGGTGCGCGTGGTGGTGGTGGTGGTGCGCGTGGTGGAATTTATCCGAGACGGTGGAGATCGGTGGAAGGGGCTGCAGCGGCGTGAGGGTGGTGTACGTCCCGCTCATCCCCATCCCCGACGGAGAGGTGTCGCACGGCATGCTCATGGCGTGGTGCAGCGGCTGCAGCGATAGCTCCGGCCGGTAGTCCCCGGAGCCGTCCAGCATGGTGGCCATGCTGGACACCATGGCGGAGCGCGAGGCGAGGTCCTGGTGTAACCGTAGACTGGACGCGGCGGACACAGCCCCCCCTGGTGCCCCGGCCGAGACCCCCCGGCCCTGGTGGGGGCTGTGTCCGCTCATCATGTCCGCCTCATGGGCCGCCACCCCCACGCTCACCCCGCCATGCAGACCTGCGATGTTGTCCATCGTCATCTCCGCGTTCATAGCGTACGCGTCCAGGTCCTTGGCCAGGCATCGGTAGGCGTTAGTGTAGGCAGTCTTCATTCATCAGTCCGCTCGGTCCATCGGCTGACACAGAAACCTCTACGCCCCCTCTTCCTCCTCTCCGCCCGGGATGGGTCGCTCCAATCCACCGTCTTCCTCTTTGGTTTTAATGTTAATTCCACCTTTGGGTTTAGTCCGTCGAGGGCCCCTCCGGCTCGGTGTGTTCTCTCCCCGGTAATAACGGCCACTTTGTTATGTGATCCTAGGGGCCCGTGCTGCCGCTCCACCTCACCAACCCGCTCCTCCTCCGACTGCTACTGTCTGCGGGAGCTGTCCGCTCTGCAGGGAAGCGCATCATCAAGGGGCGGGGCCTGCGTGGTGATGGACAGTCCAGATAACCAGTCCCTGAGCAGTGTGCACGCCCAGGGGCGGGCTTCTTCAGAAGATGACCAATCCGACTGCAGGGAGAAGCGAGCAGGGATCCGCCTTAATCACCCTCTCAACCTCCGCTTGATCACAGATGGAACATCCCATAATACCAACTATCTATCTATATATCTAGCTTTATGTGTCCGTCTCAGGAAATGCTGATATGAGGAGCAGGTGGGGATGAGGATATAGGAGATGAGGCGACGAGGGGACAAGGGGGCGAGGAGACGAGGATATTGAAGATAAGTAGACAGGAGATGAGTAGACATTAAACGAGGACACAGCAGATGAAGAGGTACAGCAGCATTGTCTGGTGGTGGTTTGACTCCCAGCCCAAAGGTTCTGAGTTCAATCCCCATCGTCGGCAAACATCCGTTAGCAGTAAACCGGCTCCTCGCTGATCGTCGCTTTGTGCAGAGCGTCCGATAAATGAGAAGTTAATAGAGACGAGGAGATGATAAAAACAGCCAGAGATATAACACAACAGGGCTGAATTAAGTTTTGAGCGCGCAGACATTGGCTCACAGATTTCGTAATAGCAGTAAAATATTATGACTGAAATCAGGTCGATCACTGTTTAGAGGATAAGGTAAAGAGGTTATATGCCCTGTGTAGAGCATGGTACTATCACTGCAGGGTTAGGGGATATATTCCCTGTGTAGCTCAGTAGAGCAAGGCACTAACACTGCAGAGTTAGTTCGTGATCCCTGTGAATATAGTTTATTCATGCATTAATTGTGATTTATTTATTTTATATCCTATTCAAAACTAAAACCCGTTATTCTGTTCCATTGTTCTTGTTTTTATCACTCGCCCCGCGCGAGCCACGGCCGGACGTCCGACGGCTGTACGGAGTCGACGGAGAGAGAGATGAAGATGAGAAGAGGAGAAGAGCAGAGTGAGGTCGACCGTGGAGGAGAGGGAGGAGATGAGAACGGAGAAGGTTCGCAGATGTTGCTTTGTTTAAAGACAGTGTAATTAAGAAGGAGGGGAAGCGTGACCTATTTTGGTCCTTTTGATCAGCTGTCAAAGTAGGAGCAGGGGTCCAGTCCGGCACGGGCCTCTCTCCCTCCCTCTCCCCCTCTCTCCCTCCCTCTCCCCATCTATCTCCCTCTCTCTCTTCAGCTCCCTCTCTTTTCCTCTCTCGGCGACTCTCGCGCTCTATCTCTTGAGTTTCAGCTGCTCCCCCCCCCCCCCCCACACACACACACACCCCCTCGCGTGCTTCGACAAACGGACACGTGTGCAGGAACCAAACATTTAGTCTTGCTCGCACGGTGGGTGCATATTGTCAATGAGTGATCCAGCAGAGAAGGTGCCACACACACACACACACACACACACACACACACACACACACACACACACACACACACACACACACACACACACACACACACACACACACACACACACACACACACTGACACTCGAACACGCACACACACGCGGTCACACATACGCTCAAGCAAACGCGCACACATAAAGCCCTCCCCCCCCCCCCCCCCCCACACACACACACACACCACACACACACACACACACACACACACACACACACACACACACACACACACACACACACACACACACACACAGTTCTGTTTGAGCAATCTTACTTTTTGTTTTAATTGTTTTAACTAAATAGAGAAAGAATAAACAGGTGATCTCTGTCAGTCCTCCTTGTACAGCGGTTTTTAAATCTATCTCTAAAGCAGATATAGGCCAACAGTCTTGAGTCGAGCTAAACCTGGGCATCTCTTCCTCTCCTCTCCTCTCCTCTCCTCTCCTCTCCTCTCCTCTCCTCTCCTCTCTCTCCCTCTCTCTCCTCTCCTCTCCTCTCCTCTCCTCTCCTCTCCTCTCCTCTCCTCTCCTCTCCTCTCCCTCTCCCCTCCTCCTCTCCTCTCCTCTCCTCTCCTCCTCCTCTCCTCTCCCTCTCTCCCCTCTCCTCTCTCTCCCTCTCCTCCCTCTCCTCCTCCTCCTCTCTCTCTCCTCTCCTCTCTCTCTCTCCTCTCTCTCTCTCTCTCTCTCTCTCTTCCTCCCTCTCTCTCTCCTCTCCTCTCCTCTCCTCTACCCTCCTCTCTCTTCTCCCGCCATCTGCTTTGTCAGAATATTGATCCGGTAGCTTTGTGCTCGAGACCTCATGCTAATCTATAGCGTTGGTGACAGCCAGCAACACTACTGCCTCGCGCAACTTAGCGTCTGTTTGTCGGTCCCTCTCTCATCTGTTCTCCCCCCCCCCCTCCTCTCTCCTCTCTCTCTCTCTCTCTCTCTCTCTCTCTCTCTCTCTCTCTCTCTCTCTCTCTCTCTCTCTCTCTCTCTCTCTCTCTCTCTCTCTCTCTCTCTCTCTCTCTCTCTCTCTCTCCTCTCTCTCTCTCTCTCTCTCTCTCTCTCTCTCTCTCTCTCTCTCTCTCTCTCTCTCTCTCTCTCCTGCTCTGAATATGCACGGTAACGAGGGTCCAGATGACGCAGCAGTCCTCGCGGGGTCAGGCCGCCGGTTTCCGGTGGGTTGGGTTCATTCTGAGGGGTGGAGGTTATGGTGGGGGGAGCAGGTCCTCCACATGATAGACCAACACCGTTTCACTCTGCTAAATATTTATGCAATAAACATTCTTGCTAATTGAAAATATTAATGATTAACTAAGGCTATTATATCATTATATAATTTAATAATATGGCGCTACTAGTCAAATGTGTTTGGTTTTAAGCAATAAATTAGCTTGATTCCAGCATATTGCAAAAATGAACAGCGAAAAATAATGATAATAACGATAATAACAATAATAATAATAATAATAATTATTATTATTATCATTATTATTATTATATAATAGTAATCGAGTAATACTATTAGGCCTACTTAAATAATAGTATGGTTGGAATTGTTATTATTGTATTATATATGTAATTATTGCTACTTCTGCCATTTCTGACGAACACATGCACACTCTCAGTCTTTATTCTCAGTCTTTAGGCCTACTCTCAGTCTTTATTCAGTCTTTATTCTAACTCTTTATTTTCACTCTTTACTCTCAGTCTTAATTCTCAGTCTATATTCTCACTCTTTATTCCCTCTCTCTATTCTCAGTCTTCACTCTCAGTCTTTATTCTCACTCCTTATTCAGAGGCCGACATGTGGGGGTTGTGTTGGCCGGACAAAGGGCCTCGCGCAGAGGAGGCGCGTGGCCGTCAGCCGCTGTATTTAAATGGTGGCCGCGTGCTTGGACCAGAGCTCAGGGACATTTAAATATCATCCGATAAGGGCGCGAAGGGATGAGTTACGTTGAGGACAATGATAGGCAAACAGAAGCACCATATAACCGTACAATCATGGCTATAACATTGTTTCAAATAATTTGAAACAATGCCGACAGACATAAGGTGAAACTAACTTTAATTAAAAATATATATTATTTTGTCCAAACAATTATATTACACAGGCCTAATTTAACACCACATTTTAACCTAATATATGTGTTTATATACATACATACATATATACTAGCGTACATACAGGCTTACTTTTTTTTTCCAGATCATAACATATAGCATCATGTATCAACACGTTTCACACACTCGCACGCACGCAAGCACACACAAGTACGCGCTTACACACGCACACACACACACACAAACACACACACAGACACACACACACACACACACCACACACACGCACGCACGCACGCACACACACACACACACACACACACCACGCACCGACCACAGCACACACACACACACACACACACACACACACAACAACACACACACACACACACACACACACACACACACACACACACACACACACACACACACACACACACACACACACACACACATCCAAATATTCAAGATACACTATCCAGGATCAGGCATTCATTTTGATTGAGCTCCAGAATCTCCAAACTGCTAAAATAAATATGCAAAAAAACACACAAAAAAAATATCATTAAAGTCTTTTTAGACATCGCGTTGTGGAATTATGAAAAACATATGGTTATAACATACTGGTTATAACCTCACACGTGGTTATTTTCCTTCCTTGGTGTCAAATGACTTGATTAATTTATCCCTAATTTCGATAACCTGGGCTGATAAGGGACAAATAAGCTGCTGCCAGGGGCCTAATCATAGTTTAATACTGTCTTAATCGTACGATCTGCTCACCTATCATTGGAATAAAAACAATGCCATTCCCTCCCAGTCATTAATAATATCCTACACCTGTCACATCTACAATATTAGGGTTACAAGGCCTTTATCTTCTTTAGAACAAATAAACGAGCGCATGAGTAGATTAATTATGCAGTTGGTTGGACTAACGCATCGGGTTGTAATTCATTAACTAGGGTCCATGGTGAAGTCTTCTCCGACCACATGACTATTTAATGGTCCCCGAGCTCTTTTAATCACCCGTCTGATGTATCGATCCGTGGTCGATCAGATCCACCATTACCAAAACTTCTGGAGTACATAAACATACTTCAGAAGGTCTCTCCTAGAGCTGTGATCAAGAGTCCAAAGGTTCTCGTTTCACGAGTTGTTAAATGTCTAATCCTTCGGGATCATTGTGGACCAAAGGCAATGTACTATTATTGATATTTTCCTTCAAAGAAAACGAAGCATCCACTTTTAAAGTTGAAAATTACCAATGGCATATTTAAACCCACAGAGCGGATTAGTGGATGCATTATTTCTATTGTTAACTGTTTGTCTCTCCCCTCTCGATCACCAGTCAACGAAGACCCAGAGGTCACCAGGGGTCGCAGGGTCAGCGACCCCGCGCTCGTGTCAGCCGACCTAATTTGCATAAGAGGTGACCTCTTGTGTTTCATCAGAGCGCACAGAGGACAGCAGAGTGGCCCCCTCTAGGTCCTCAACACAGAGTGGCCCCCTCTAGGTCCTCAACACAGAGTGGCCCCCTGTATGTCCTCAACACAGAGTGGCCCCCTGTAGGTCCTCAACACAGAGTGGCCCCCTCTAGGTCCTCAACACAGAGTGGCCCCCTCTAGGTCCTCAACACAGAGTGGCCCCCTGTAGGTCCTCAACACAGAGTGGCCCCCTGTAGGTCTTCAACACAGAGTGGCCCCCTCTAGGTCCTCAACACAGAGTGGCCCCCTGTAGGTCCTCAACACAGAGTGGCCCCCTCTAGGTCCTCAACACAGAGTGGCCCCCTGTAGGTCCTCAACACAGAGTGGCCCCCTGTAGGTCCTCAACACAGAGTGGCCCCCTCTAGGTCCTCAACACAGAGTGGCCTCCCTGTAGGTCCTCAACACAGAGTGGCCCCCTCTAGGTCCTCTGCTCAACATCAACCGAGGACCCTCTGGTCCCTGTCGGACCCCCGCAGACCCTCTGGTCCCTGTCGGACCCCCGCAGACCCTCTGGTCCCTGTCGGACCCCCGCAGACCCTCTGGTCCCTGTCGGACCCCCACAGACCCTCTGGTCCCTGTCGGACCCCCGCAGACCCTCTGGTCCCTGTCGGACCCCCACAGACCCTCTGGTCCCTGTCGGACCCCCGCAGACCCTCTGGTCCCTGTCGGACCCCCACAGACCCTCTGGTCCCTGTCGGACCCCCACAGACCCTCTGGTCCCTGTCGGACCCCCACAGACCCTCTGGTCCCTGTCGGACCCCCACAGACCCTCTGGTCCCTGTCGGACCCCCGCAGACCCTCTGGTCCCTGTCGGACCCCCGCAGACCCACCAGGTCCTCTCAGAAGGACGACCCCCTGTATAAACAGTCGGCCATCAAACGGGAGAGAAGAGCTGCCCTGCGGTTATCAGCGGAGTAGGGGCAGTTGTGAGGTCCTAAAACACTTTTACTACTAAAAGCAAGCGTGGAATAATTAAATCATTGCACCGCATTAAAAGTGAATGCAGCCATTGAGCTCAATGCAGCTTAATGTCATTTTAATGGATTAAAAAAACATCAGAGAATAATCTTGCTTCAAAGGAACATGAATGTCACTGAAAGCGTCATTCATAAACACCTTTAATAATAGTCACTTGACTCCCAACTAGCAAGAGCTCTGTGCTCTGCCCTGACACACCAACCAGGTCATCGGACCGTCTGGGGAGCCGGTGACCTGAGTCTGTTCGGTGTGTGCTGTGTGTGATCGGCCGCCGTCATGCCATCGGTGATCTTTTCAAGCCCGTCTGGGTTCTTTCCGCCGATTGCACATATTGAATCGGCCATGACCAAATCGGTCCGATTGACTTTTCTCATCGGCAGTCGGAATGGTGTGTCATGTCCAGCAGAAGCACACCTTACTTAGTGGAGAATATCAGGTCCAAAAATGTCACTGTTTTGAGAATGTTATATATTTATAATATATAATAATAAAATAAGTAGGCTACAACAGCTCGAGGGACGTCATCCCTATTTGATGTTTCGGAGCGGGACGTTTGTCTCTCAGATTGTGAATATATTTATACATTAGTATATTATTGATAAAGACCTAAAAAAAACATTAATCTGTGCAATCTGTGTATGAGTAAGAGTTCTCTATAACTATTTAAGCCTGGTTAAACAGGGTATTGAAGGTTTACTAGATGTCTGACGTTATTCTCCTGAACAGCATGCTGTTGAAACAGGGCAGATATGGGTCAGAGGTTAGTCTTGAACTGACGACTGGACATAGGACAAATGGATCATACTTTAGATGGCTGACATCGGTACACATACACACATATGTGTGTGTGTGTGTGTGTTTGTGCATGCGTGCGTGAGTAGTGTGTGCGTGTTTGGTGTGTGTGTGTGTGTGTGTGTGTGTGTGTGTGTGTGTGTGTGTGTATGTGCATGCGTGTGTGAGTATGTGTGTGCGTGTTTGGTGTGTGTGTGTGTATGTGTGTGTGTGTTTGCTGTGTGTGTGTGTCGCCGTCTGTTTGGAGCAGCCCGAATATATTAAATGTGTTTTAAACCGATCGATCCGATTTATCGGTAAGTCTTGACGATTTGGCTAGAAAAGTACAGACTTCTTTTCGGTAATTTCGTTATCAATAAGGTGTTGCAAGGAAAGAGACTTGTCGACTAGTGGCTAATGGGTTTGACTCCCAGCAGAAAGGTGGCCTATCCATTTACAATATCTTCTCATCACTGCTCTTAACCTAAAACTAAAACAAACTATCTACTTTATGGGACCTTAATATGTTTCTCTACAAAATGTTTGACGTAGAATTCTAAACAAACCTGTCAAACTGACTATGAGTCTATTGGCTAGTGCTTTTGACTCCCAGAACACGAAGTTAGATCACTAAGTCTTCACACATCCAACCAGATTGGACACGTGCATAGAAGGCCATGATTAAAGTATTAAAAAATTGGCATTACATTTAAGTGAACTAATTTTAAGATGACTAACTTGTGAATGCATTGGAGATTGCATTCATATGGCACTTACCAAGGCACTCAATGTTGTGTTGCGTCTGTCTGTCTGTCTGTCTGTCTATCCGCCTGCCTGTGTGTGTGTGTGTGTGTGTGTTTGTGTGTGTGTGATTGTGTGTGTTGATTTATCAGAAAGCTCACTGCACACTGGTCATCCCAGTGGAGAGGTGAGTGATAAAACTACCCAATGAGAGACCGGGGGATGATTAGGGAGGCCTGTTGGTTCCAGCGCCGGGTTGGGTGTCCAGGACACCGGGGTTACACCCCTACTCTTACGGTGAGGGCCCTGGGATCTTTAGGGGCCACCGGGAGGCAGGACCTCTGTATACCGTCTCACCCCAAAGGCGGTGCTGTTGGACCGGACAGAGGGGGGCATTATAATCATAATAATACATCTTATTTATAAAGCGCCTTTCAAACTCAAGGACGCTTTACAACGTGGGCAGGAACATAGAAAACAAAGTAACTTAATAAAAAAATAACACAAGGAGACGAGCAGACAGAGATGAGAGGGGGGGGGGGGGGGGTCAAGGGCAGCAGAGGCAAGTTTGAAGAAGGGAGTTTTGAGAAGGGTTTTGAAGGTGGCCAGAGATGAGGCATTTCGGAGTGGGGGCTGGGGGGGGAGTTCCAGAGGGTGGTGGCCGGCCCACTGAAGGGTCAGTTGGATGCCATAGGTTTGGAGCCTGGTGCGGGGGATAGAGAGCCATCCCCGCCACTTCCTGGATGGGGCGTGGGGGTGGAAGAGGTCTGTAGGCAGTGCGGGGCGAGGGAATGGAGGGGTCTGTAGGCGAGGAGATGGGGTTTGAAGTTGACGCAGGATTTGATTGGGGGCCAGTGGAGGTGGATGAGGCTGGGAGTGATGCGCTGCCAGGGCCTGGTGCGGGTGAATTCTGGACATACCGGAGCCTGTCCAGGGTTTTTTCTTGGAACCCCGGACAGAAAACCTGTTGCAATAGTCCAGCTGGGAGGTTTGGGTTTCAGGAGTAGGAGAGTGAAGGGCTGAAGAAGGCGGATTTGGTGATGGATTTGATGTGAGAGTGGAATGAGAGGGTTGAGTCCAGGATGACGCCGGGGTTGTTAGAGGGGATGAGCGCCCCCACCCGCCCTCCGTCACAGGAAGGCCGAGGCCTGCTGAGCTCCATGGACCCCATCAGGGCTGAGGCTACTGATGAGTTAGTGACCTCTCAGTTACTTATCCATGTAAGTCGTTTTTTTACTTTACATAGTACAGGTTAAACATATGAAGTGCAACACCACCCTTGCGCTGGCGTGTAGTGGTTAGGGCTCCTGGCTCCCAGGACACAAAGGCCTTGAGGGGGAGCTAACCCTATCATCAGCTCCAGTGGGTCCTGCTACCTTCGGCAGTGCCTTGACGGAGCTATTTTTGAATTGTAGTATTTTGGAGGTTGACTTAGGAAATGTAATTATTTATTTCCCAATTCAGTTTGCATTAAGAGAAGAGATGGACGGAGAGAGAGAGCGAGAGCGAGAGAGAAAGAGAGCAGAAAGGTAGGATTAGGAAGGAAAACTAAGCACAATGTCTCTGAAGAATAAGTAACTTATTTAATTGATTTAATAACCACAATAAACACAATATGCTGTCGTTCCTGTTCAATAATGCTGTTGAATGAAGTACCTACATAAATATATTTCAAGTATTAGATGAATCAAATATCTTCTCTGGGTCTACAGTATATTGTGTACGACACTAGACATTAGTATTACTACAGACTGATATGCAACATAAGGAACGGACCGCTCTCAAGAAAGGCAGCGTATGAAAACATGTCGGGTACAGAGCTGAATGTTGTGCGTTCAGCGACCTAATCAAAGCGGCGATTGTTAAAACGACAACAGTAATGTAAACATCATTCAATGTTACGTATTGTTGGAATGTTTTCTCTCTTTTTGCAACCAAAGGGGATCCCTATCCCAAATGGAGAGGAAACTAATAAAATCCAATGTTGTTAATTAACAAACAGAATACGTAGCAATCAAAGTGTTTACGCTGGCTGGCTTTCAGGCGGACGTGTGAGCCGTGTCGCTCCACACTTGGGGGCCCCAGCCCCTTGAAGAGATAACGCTATGACATCGTTACCATGGAGCCCGCCTGGAGGTGTTTGCGCTGCACTGATTAATGACACTTGATTTGGGTCCAAAAGGTGGACAGGGAACTTAAGAAACATTCCAACAATCTTAAAACAACAATATAAATACAGTTGAATCCTTCAAATCTTTCAATCAAAATTCCTGCAATTAGTTATTATTTCTGAATATTAGTTATACGTTCCCAGAGGTTTGGTGGGGAAATAGGACCGCTATGACTTCTGACAGGCCGCAGCCTTTATCATACCTGAGCCATACAGGAACAATCCTCTTCACATGCCATATCGAGACTAAAAGATACTATTTTAAATTTTAAAACCATAACTGCACATTTCTTGAATAACAAACTCATCTTATTCATAACCCCCCACCTGCCCCGCCCCCAAAAAAATAAATAGTGCTTCCCATACGTTTGTGTAAGCATGTTCACATCACTGTGTACACACATGCACACTCCATTCATTCCTCTATTACATCACATCTACCCACTCACACGATATCAAGAATTGATCATATGCTGGTTTATTAAGCCTAGCTGGTTAGCTGAGCCGATGTTAGTTTGCCAATAACTGAACTAACTTAGCGAGTGATGGTTAGCCTAGCTCGGGCAAGGTAGTTTGGGTTGGTATCTGGACTTGGTTGTATAGTTCTTTGTCAGGGCAAAAGCTTGTCCTGCTTTTCTATCTGGGATATCTTAAGGCATAAAAACCAAAACAAAAATAAAGGTCAACTTAGCAACAGAATAAATAAAATAAAAATATATGAGCTAGTAGGTTAGCTAGTAATGTTAGAGATTACAATTTAACACACATCCACCCGGTCCTATATCTACGCTTGCGGTTTGTCCGATAAAATTGCTTCATTGGGTAAATTTGTACGTTATACTTGGTTGAGCAACATTTTTACCAGTATAATTCAAACAACAGTACAGAGATCTTATTTAGAGCTTGTGCGGTTACATAAAATTATCAAAACGAAGGTTTGCTAGGCTGTTTCTGGTGAGAACTTGAAAGGAACCCTTAAGGTTGTTCTGTTTGCACACAGAACGGTTCCGTGTCCTGATCCTCGGAGAATGCGTAACCACGAGGCTGGCTAGCCAAGGGAAGGCTAGCTGCAGAAGCAAAAGGTTCATCGTCCGAGTTACTGGTGCTGATGGGGGGTCGGTACCGAGGAGTCCAGGGGACCGCCCAGCCACCATCGTCTGGAGAACTGCAATGTTCTGCAAACCCAACACGGGCACCGCGTCCCAGGACTGCCTGTTTCTGATAATCCACTGGACAGAGGAAACACAAAAGGTAGAAACAAATGAACCCGAAGACCACTGCCCAGATCCGGCTCTTAACAAAAGCATCCAAAAGCAGCGTATCGTTTCCCCTGTTCAGCCCTAGACATGGATGGTCTCCAGGAGGTCCAGTCGATAGGGTATGGGGCCTCCCGAGGGCTATATGGGCGCCTAGGGAAGGGGAGGCCCCTAGGCACAGTGGGAGAGGTTGAGTTTCAGCAGGCCCTTAGTGTGCATCTTGTAGAGCAGTTTGAACTCTGCGGGCAGCTGGTGGGACTCCTGCCACTTGGTGGTGAACTTGGTGCCCTTCTTGTCGTAGTAGTGGTAGGGCAGCTCCTTGCCCGTGTTGGGGTCCCAGCCGAACGGCCAGAAGCCGTACAGGTGGATCTGGTCGCACATGGAGGAGGCCAGCGTGTACATGAGGATGCCCGTGCTCAGCCTTTTGGGGGACAGTTGCTTGGTCTTCCAGTAGCTGGTCAGGAGGGGGAGGGAAGAGAAGAGAAGAGAAAGAGAAAGAGAAAGAGAAGAGAAGAGAAGAGAAGAGAAGAGAAGAGAAGAGAAGAGAAGAGAAGAGAGAGAGAGAGAGAGAGAGAGAGAGAGAGAGAGAGAGAGAGAGAGAGAGACTTTTGCATTTAAAACCAGTCAAAGTTCATCATAATGAAGTATAGTGGATTGATATAATGGAAAACTATTTGGATCAGTCTTTGTTTTTATTGCTACTTGTTGTCATGATGACGGGTAACCAAGACATCAGAAAGTGGTGCCTGGTTGTCATGACCACCTATTTCACTTGGTTGTCATGACAATAGGTCTTAGTTGTTGATTTACTGCACAATGTTCAATGGTCGTCATGACAACTTGCCTTACTTGTTGGTCGCCAGAAAATCTGGGCTTTCTTGTTGATGTAACCCATTATGTTCCACGGTCCTCATGACAACGTACCTTACATGTTGATGCAGTGCCTGATGTTCCCTAGTCGTCATGACAGCGTGTCTAACTGGTTGGTCGTCATGACAACGTGTCTAACTGGTTGGTCGTCATGACAGCGTGTCTAACTGGTTGGTCGTCATGACAGCCTGTCTACCTGGTTGGTCGTCATGACAGCCTGTCTAACTGGTTGGTCGTCATGACAGCCTGTCTACCTGGTTGGTCGTCCTGACAGCCTGTCTACCTGGTTGGTCGTCCTGACAGCCTGTCTAACTGGTTGGTCGTCCTGACAGCCTGTCTACCTGGTTGGTCATCATGACAGCCTGTCTACCTGTTTGGTCGTCCTGACAGCCTGTCTACCTGTTTGGTCGTCCTGACAGCCTGTCTAACTGGTTGGTCGTCCTGACAGCCTGTCTAACTGGTTGGTCGTCCTGACAGCCTGTCTACCTGGTTGGTCGTCCTGACAGCCTGTCTACCTGGTTGGTCGTCCTGACAGCCTGTCTACCTGGTTGGTCGTCCTGACAGCCTGTCTACCTGGTTGGTCGTCCTGACAGCCTGTCTACCTGGTTGGTCGTCCTGACAGCCTGTCTACCTGGTTGGTCGTCCTGACAGCCTGTCTACCTGGTTGGTCGTCCTGATAGCCTGTCTACCTGGTTGGTCGTCCTGACAGCCTGTCTACCTGGTTGGTCGTCCTGACAGTGTAACTTGGGTCTTACCTGTTGACGTACTGCATGATGTTCCCGGGCCAGGCTAGCTGCACCTTCAGCTGGCCCCGGTGCTCCACGAAGAAGTCCACCAGGGTGCGCGTGACGGTGGCCGACGTGTGGAAGAAGAAGGCGGGGATCCAGAGGATGGCGCCGTCCAGCCTCTTCAGGCTCAGGAAGAAGTTGTTGCGGTCCTGCACGGTGAGCAGGTTGTTGTAGTACTTCTCCAGGATGCTGGGGTTGAAGGTGGTCATGTTGGTGCGCCGGCCCACGTCCTTCTTGAAGACCTCGGTGGGCGCAAAGTTGCAGCGGAACACGTAGTCGAACTTCTCGATCTGCGGGCCGCACTTGGAGCCGGTGAGGATGCCGCTGTTGCCCACCACGGCGCACACGTTGTAGTGCTTGTTGAGGATGGGCGAGGCCTCGGGCAGCAGCGAGTGGAAGTTCTGCCCGATGGAGAACACGTACTTGTGGCTGGAGTAGTCGTAGTGCATGAGCTGGCCCACGCGGGCCCCGCTGCGCGTCAGGGAGAAATTGTGGGGGATGTCGATGTAGCGGGAGATGTCCTTCCTGCAAGACAGCGACACCACACAGCGTGGCACGGCCTGGGGGTCAGACGTCTTGTTGGGGGGACGGCCTCATCAGGCTGTACAGCCGTAGCCCTCGTATGGGACAGGACTATACATTTATACACTGTACACCCACGTATGAAGAGCAACCGATTGCTGGGTGCTTTAAATGTTAACGTCATAAAACATGGAGAAGGCCAAGTGCATGTGTGTGGGTAGAGAGAGTAGTGACTGAGTAGCGTGAGGGAGAGAATGATTAAGAGGAGTAAAGCACTGCTTATATGGTCTATCCACCATTTTTCCAGTACCCTGATGATATAGATATTATAACACGATATGGGAAAAAAAAAAAATTGGACATGCCGACAGAAATGTGTTGCACGCCTTTAAGAAATGACACGACAGTGTAACCTCAAAGCATGGCCGGGTTAAGTTAGGAGCAATAATAAAATAGCACCATGACCGTAATGATAATAATAGAGGCTCACCACCCATTTAATTTATATGGGTTTATTTATTATGCACGGATTTATCCTTTGTAATGGTTTGGCTTTTGATACGCTCTGTACACATCAGACAGAGGCTGTTCTCAGGCCTCTGTTGGGGTTTCTAACCTTTGGATGAAAAAATAATGAGTTAGACAGTTGCCTGCTCACTCATAATAATATGAATATCACTAAATGGGTAAAGGATTTGACTGCATGGTTCTGGATTGTTTATGAAATTGCGTGATCTCCAACACGCCGGTAATCACCTGCTGGTTCACCGGAGGCATCAGGTTAGCAAGGAATGATATTCATCTCCTCAGACATCTCCTTAAAGGTCCCATAGCATGCTACTTTATGGATGGTTTAATATAGATATTAGTGGGCCCCTATCACAGCGTTTGAAGACGTTCCCGAAATTCAGCCGTGGTGCAGAGTTACAGCCACTACGAGACAGTCACACATTGAGCTTTCCCCAAATGCGCCGTTTCGGTGTCTGTAGCTTTAATGCAAATGAGGGGTGTGGCCCTGAGGGGTGTGGCCCTGAGCAGCTTGCGGCCACGGTACCGTGCGCTCTGTTTACAGTGGGTGTATCGCAATGGCGAGGCACGCACAGCCTTTAGCCGTGTTCTGTAAATATTCTAGAACACATAGGAGTCCTGGAGCTTTATATCTAAATAATATCATATTATACATAGATATCTATATCATATAATAGATATTATCACGGCCAAAAGCTGTGTGCGCCTCCAGACGATCTCAAACGACTGTGTCGGGGTCTCTGGTTCTTCTACTTCCACATCCATCTGAAGTAGACTGAACCACGACATGGAGGAGGAAAGGATTGTTACCCGCCATTTTCTCCTGCCGGAGCCTCTCTGCAGGGCTGTACAGTGCGACAGTTTTGATCGCATTTGCTATTAAAATATATAACGTGCGAAGATAAATACAAGTCCACTCGCACCGGTGCGAAAGGGTGAGAAGAACCCGTGCCGAAAAGAAATACGTCTTTCTGTACGGCTTTCAATGGCGCTGCTAAGAGTGAGTGGGAGTATGATGGGAGCAATGCATGTAGGGTAATGTATTTCAAATTATAGGCTTGCCAGTTCCGCTCAACTACTAAAAAACTACATTTCCCCAACATTCGCACGTTGAGGACGAGGCTTTGTAACGGTCTCGGGAAATTCACATTTTAAGCAAAACAGAAAAATTTAAAAGGTATTTCTCTGTATTCGGAAGTTCTTCTTCATCAAATAAAGATGGAAACTTGGAAAAAAAATACACGTATGGAAGAGATTGACTCGGCGACCAAAAGCACGGGACCGGCACCTTCGGACGAAGCCGACTCCACCCATGACTCCGCCTCGGCCAACGGGAAAACGTACAGGTTTAACCCCCAGTGGTTAAAAACGTTCAACTGGCTGGTCTACGACCAATCCAAGAAGACTATGTTTTGGAAATGTTGCCTCGAGGCAGGGGAATGGACATCAGAGGTTAATAAATAAGTGTCTGTTAAATTTGTAATAATTACTTAATTTTCTGGCTGCTGATGTTTTAAAAAAGGCTCTCATAGTCACTTCACTATTTAATATGTTCATTGTCACTTTACTGTTGTTAAATTTGTTCATAATGTGTTACATTTGTATATACGTCCTATTCTGTTCATATACTTAGTTATATCTGAATAAAAACCATTTTTTGACTATAGTATGTGTGCTACTAAAATTATTTTTGTGCTACTGAATTTTTTTGCTTGCTAGCACCAGTGCTACCATTTTAAAAAAAGAAGCGTACAGCCCTGTGCTGCCCGCTGCTGAGGGTCCGACGCCTCGGCAGCCGGCAGCGCCAAGACACAGCCGCCCTGAAGCGGCGGTGCCCTGACCCTGTGCCTCGCGGCAGCGGGCAGTGGGAGACGATCGCGGGCAGCAATCCCTTTCTCCTCCATGTCATGGTTCATGTTCTTCAGGGAGTCAAAGCCAAAGTTCCTTTTCCCCCCAATTCCTTCTCAAACATGGCTGAGATAACCCCCACTACGAGTCTCGTTGTGGAAATATCAGAGAAGCCATAACACCAACAGCAGAACGGTTATCCAAATAACAAAGAAGTAGATGTGGACTGTATCGTAGCTCATTGTCTCATTGGTGGGCCAAATTCTCTGGACGTGAAAGAGAAAGGGGGGGTGGGAGCCCAAGGGGAGGTGCTCGTTTTACATCGAACACAATTTTAATTACAATTAGGGCATTTAGCAGACGCTTTTATCCACATTGACACACTGATGGCAGAGTCAATCATGCAATGCGACAGCCAGCTCGTCAGGAGCAGTTAGGGTGAGGTGTCTTGCTCAGCAACACATCAACACTCAGCTAGGAGGAGCGGGAATCGAACTAGCAACCTTTCAGTTACAAGACCACTGCTCTACCTCCTGAGCTAAGACGACCCAAGTTTAAGCCACTGGGGTACCATAGGAAGGCTAGGGGAACACATTAATGTTGGAAAACCTTGTAAAGTGAGATTGT
>OLKM01001942.1:0-40023 GCA_900291075.1 Melanogrammus aeglefinus
AGGCCTACATGCCCCCCTCACAATATGGTTCTGGAGCCGGGGCTGACACACACACATACACACACACACACACACACACACACACACACACACACACACACACACACACACACACACACACACACATTAACACAACATGGAGACAGCAGGCAGACTTCTAACAAATATTTTACTGTTATTAATGCACAAAATCACAGGTATGGATGGCCTTCACTGTTACAGAAAGAGAAAGAGGATGTATAGTCGAACCCTTAGCGATGGAATTCTTCACATTACGTTCAGAGGAAAGAATTTCATTCCAGTTAATACAAGTCATTTTAGGTATTTAAATGGAAGGATTTATAATATAATCCAATATGATCTAATCTGTATCATTGCAGAGCTTATAATTAAGGGGCTATCCAGCTCCTTTATGGTATACTCTACACAAGCAAGGGTTGGGTTGAGTCTGTTCACTGCATGGGAAATGTTTCATTTTCTGATGGTGGAGAGAATTGTTTATTATATTATCCTAGACTGCGGTTCCCAACATGTTATAAGACCACACTCTGTACATTATCCTTAGTCCTCTCCTTGGGAATCATCCACTGTCCTCCCACACATGTGACCTTCACATGACATTTTGAAACGTTGCATGATGTGACAGGACAGAGCATGTCATCTCAATAACAAGACTGAAGAATTTGATAATTCCTCCATTTCCTGTCGCTTTCTGGTTGAATCATGCTGTATGGTGTTTATCTTACAAAAGGAAGAGACTCCATTTGTTAAATATATTTCATATTTTCATATTTAATAAGAATATAGTTTAATATTTATTCTACACATGAATCCGCACCCAAGTTAAATGCATCCAAGTATTTTCAAACCAAGCTTAAAATAAAAATCTTTCGAGCGTCATTTAAAAGCAAATATGTTTTCAGAATTAGTATTATTGATTGGTGTTGTTATTTTGTACACCGTCTTCATCAGACGATTCATCAGTGTGCCCTAGTGAGGGGTTGGTGGAGGGGGTCGCTGGCAGCGTTCTCCGCTGCACATCAACTGTCACCATTATCTCATCAGGCGAGCTGCGTTCCTCTGCCTGATTAGGGGCCACGGCGGGGACACATTGATTGGCCATCAGAGCTGTAATTGCCTCGACGTGATGATAAGGTGAAAGCAACAAAAAAAACCCGATGCATTGTGAATTCGGGCTCTCGTAATATTTCCCCCTTGTCTTTGGATTCCTCCTTGCTTATCTGTCTGTTTCACACTAATCACATTTTGTGATTAGTGTCCGTTGCCTAAGAGGATTTGCGTTTGGTAAAAGGGATTGAGGCTCGACATTTGGAAACGCCTAATCCTTTTGGGAAGATTCTTTGAGCAATGTGAAGCAACACCTTTTTTCTGATGTGGGAATTCTGTCCTTTTTTTTAAAGAACACACAAGTTATTGGGGCAGCTGGGGGGGGGGGGCCAAGCTCTAAAGTGGTAGGGAATTTTAATGGGTGGGGTGCAGGCTCTAAAGGGGGGTGCCGTCTGCCCCCCCCCCCCCCCCTTGCCCCCCTGTAAATACGCCCCTGCACACACACACATAACTGCCAGTGCTGTGCAACAACCCTTATTGTTCTTCAACAGACAACAGCATTTTCACACGAGAAAATTAGGGTGGCTTCACATTGTTATTGTCCAATTATACACCTTTGGTTCATGCGTGTCCGCACATTTCTCTTATTTCTAATTCGCGTTTTGCATGAAAACACCATGGGAAATGATGGGCCCTAAAGCAGTTTAATTATTAAGTGGATCTTTCGATTTTTCTCTCCTCGTTGCTCAAACGTTCCGAATAACGCGTCAACATAGCAAGCATGTTTCAGTTCTAAATTATGACGTAACAATGGTTTTCAATTCAACTAATGTGCTGTTCAAAGACAATATCAGGCATTGCGACAATAGTGTATTAGAGAGAGTAGCTTTTTGTGGCGAGAGAGAGAGAGTTATTGCATTTCTAATATTGATTAATTGGTGTTGATTAAGACGGTGAAGCGACATGGAAGGTAAGCTCTTTGTACAACTTTACGGTATTGTTTTGCGCGCCACGGTATGGGCGCCTCGAGTCGTCGGCTCAACACCGCTCCCGTCTGTTGAGAGAGAGGCCTAGCAAGTTACAATTTCGATACGAGCTCCGTTGTAAATAAAGTTATCCGTCAGCTTGTTGGCTTATGTTTCAGAACGTTTTTAGATGCTGCAAGTTAAACAGAGCTCTTATCACATTATTAGATGCGTGTCTTTCTCAAAACTGATTGTGGCGTTGTTGAGACACATGGCCGAAGTGAAGCCCGAGAGCGTGCTTTCATATTAAATAGGAAATGCTTTCCTATTTAATAGGAAATTGTAAACGTGATAGAAACAGCCATAGGCGTCGATTACGCCGGGGACGCCGGGGACGCGTCCCCAACAGATTTCGTAAAGCTTAATTTTGTCCCCACCACTTCGAGTTGAATTATTATGGATTATTACACGGGATTTCTCAATGCCGTGAAACGCTCCATTGCATGGGCATGGAAAACAAAGGACTTTTTGCCTATAATGACGTCTTTGATAGCACTCCAGGCCTAGTCGGTAACTTTTCAACCCCAGCGTCTTTCGGTTTCTATAAGCGACGTCAACGTCTTTGGCGGACTATTTCTCTGCTGATCAACACTACGAATGCTGGTAACAAATAAATTGTAAAAAGACACCATGTGAAGTATTTTTTACGTTTTGGCACGTAGCCGTGTAGCCTAATAAACGGGATAATGTAGGATATAGAACGTTGCCGGTCATTATCAAAATTAAGCCCCTTTGGGAAGCAAGACACCTTCGCTGCGCGTCGGGGTCCTGTCGGGGCTTATTTTCCTGATAATGACCGGCATTTTACACATTATCCCTTACTTATTACACGGCTCTTCCCAATGCTGTAGACTGCTCCATTCACTTGCATGGGCCTTCCTAACGTTCAGCTGTCAATTATTTTTGTTTATTATACGGCTCTTGTCAATACAGTTGAATGCTCACAATAGCGGAACGAGGTAGGCCACAATAAAAATAAAAATAACTAATCATCGAGCTAGCTAGTTAACAGGTTTTTTTTTATGAACAAATAGGGTACCAGTACCAACAAATCTTTGTTTGTTGAGGTCTAGTCATAGGCTTCCTCTTATCCCAGCTGTGTTCAAAGGAGGCCTGATCTCATCCTTATCGTCCTCCTACCTGGTGGAAGAGATAATAGGGGAAGGAAGCTTTGGCCAGGTGGTCAGATGCGTCAAAACCGCCACCAATGAAAGGGTGGCCGTTAAAATCATGATAAACGACCGGTTCATGATTGCGTCGGCTAAGCAAGAGGTAGGCTATACAAAACACATGAATATCTTGTTATTTTAATACAGCAAAAATATATGTCTATAATAATTGACATATTTGTTTTAACATATGTTGTAATGATATGATATCTCATATGTTTGGTATAAAAAAAAAAGTTTAAATAAAAAATGCTATTTCACAATCGGAAATATCTTTTTAACCTGCTGTTTATCCTCAGATAGCCATATTAGAGCGCCTACGAGCTCTGGACCCAGATGAGTGTGGGATTGTGCGATGGATGGGTGTCTTCAAACATGGTCCCCGAATCTGTCTGGAGTTCGAGCTCCTGGACAGAAGTCTCAGAGACTTGACCCAGCAGACAGAGCACCACATTCTGCCTCTGATGCAGATCAAGATCATCCTGCAACAGGTGTAGTTGGACACTGCAACCTCAAAAACATTGACCATTTTATTTGAAAATATACTCTTGCTCTGTAAATAGAATGCAGAAACAGAATTTTCCGAAAAATAAATAGTGTTTCATGCGTGTGTCAGATTCTGTTAAAGATATTGGAATGATTCATCAACACTTAACGCTTTGGTCCTTTTAGAACTGAACGAAAATAAAATAAAATGTTGACAGTATTACATGACTAGAAGAATTCGATCAACAGAAATGGTAACACAGTCAACATTAATGGTCATAAAATAGTGATGTATTGTTTTTTTCAGCTGGCTAGAGCCCTGCAATACCTGGGCACAATCGGGATCATTCATGCAGACCTGAAGCCGGAAAACATAATGTTGACAGAACAGGACACTAGAGTGAAGCTCATTGACTTTGGCATATCCTATCACGTGTCCAAGGCCAAAATTGGCTTGGAGATCCAGACCATGTTTTACAGGTGAGTCACTGACCGCAATCCTGACCTGGTTCTTACCGGCTACTGATTACAATGGTTACTCCAACTTTTTATCTTTAATTTATTTCAGATCACCAGAGATCATACTGGGGCTCCCATTTACCGGCATGGTGGATATGTGGTCCCTAGGCTGTGTGGTGGCAGAACTGTTCATTGGCTTCCCAATTTATCCCGGCAACATGGAATACGATATGGTCGGTAATAGTATAACAGAGAGTGTTTCAAAGTAAATGTACCAAAACACCTTTTACACAAAGAAAAGGTTCAAACTGCAAGCCGGACTCTGGGGGGATAATTGAGCATTGGATATTCTATAATATGTATACAATCATCCATTGTAGAATATGATGCATTTAGTTCTAAAGTTGATCGATAGCTGAAGGGGGCATTCTGTTGTGTTTCAGCTGCGATATATCCTGGAGACCAATGGGAACCTCCCTGTCGCAATGCTCGACCGCGGCATGAAAACCCATTTGTTTTTCAACAAAGGATCGACCTGGAGCCTCAAGGTATCACAATACATGTCTGTCTGTCAGCCTGTCTAATGGCACATTTCCACTTGCACGGCTCGGCTCGATACGGCTGGGCACGGCTCGGCTCGGCTCGGTTGGGTTGTGTTTCCATTACAACTGGTGCCTCCTCGACCGACGTGGGCGGGGTCGTCATAACACGGCTGCGAGAAACCGCTGTGACGTCATTTACACGGCGCCGAGCAACGTACAAATCCGGAAGACCAGAACAACAAGCCAGGAACGTCTGGACCTCCTCCACCGACCAAGGAGTGGATTTTTTCTGAGAAGCCATCTCGTTCCAAGTCAAAAAGCAGTAAAAAGTGGTGCCTTGTCTCGCGTCTTGTTTTTATTTACATTCTAGGCGGTCGTCGCGCGGTTATGACGCTTCCAGTGACGACACTCATCGGCCAATCAGTGGAAGATGTACCCGGTTGCAGGTACTGCGTGCTAGTGGAAACACGCAAATAGCGCGCCGAGCCGAGCCATACCGAGCCGAGCCGTGCTAGTGGAAATGCGCCATAACTGTCTTTATGGGTCCCTATAATATAGCTTTAACAGGGACTCCTTTTTCAGACAGCACGGCAATATGAGGAGAGGGAAAGTCTCAGGCCGCCCCGGACCAGACGGTTCCTTATCAGCTCGCTGGAGGGGATGGTCGAAGTAGGTGTTAATCCATTGGCGTTGTGGGCGTTAATGAAGTGGCCATGTTGTTTCCTAATGATCGGAAATCGTTTCACTTTTCACCAAAAGCTAGGAGCGGTGCTAAGCGGACCCATTCCGGCCAGCTTCACTGACCTGATGAAGAGGATGCTCCAGCTGGATGCCAACCAGCGCATCACACCACGTGCACTGCTGCAGCATCCCTTCATCAGCCTGGGGAGGGAGATCCAGTCCAACGGCAGCAGCCCTGAGCCTACTGTGGGACCCCCCGTCACCAGCAGCCCAGTATCCAGTGTGGACCCCCCCCAACGGATGCACTACTGTGTCCAGCGTGGCCCCCCTGACACCAGCACTCCTGTGTTCAGTGTGGACCCCCCGGACAACAGCACTCCTGTCGCCAGTGTTGACCCCCCCAAAACCATCAGCCATGTGTCCACTGTGGACCCCCCCAAGAGCTGCTGCACTGAGGGCAGCGTGGACGTGGAGGACACAGTCGACCCCACCGACAGCGGCAAAGGGTACTTGGGGCCATTCACTCTCCACTGCTTCCTTGGTCAACTAATGACTTGAGTCCTTATATTCTGCGTTCAACATTCATTTCGACAGGAGCTTCTCTGAAGGAGAAATTAGAGACATATACAACTTATCCTTGGACTCTGAGATGGTCAGGTAGGCCAGCCTTCTGGAGCTCCTATTCTGTTGGGTACAATTGTTTTGAACCAATACAACTATAGTAATGATGTAGAAATATTAAAGTCTCACCATTTAGGCCTATTTGTATTGACGTTATGATGATGCAATTACAATTAATAATCAATAACATGTATGTATAAATGGCAATAAACAATGGTAAACTGGATCATTTTGGTGATGCACATTGATTTACTGATTTACTTGACTTTGATTTGCAGGTTTACTCCCACACTTAAGTCTCTGTGTGATCTGAATGAGTCAGCTGAGGAATTGAGGATTGACGAAAGCGCTGCCACAGCTGAAATACACAGGTAGGCTCGTTTTCTGCGGCTCATTTCACCATTTCATGGTCCTTAAATCAAGAGTGGTGGATTAAATTGCAATCTTTTTAAACTATTTCTTCTTGATCCTTGTTTTATAAGCACTTCGTCCACGCCTACCACTTCCTGTGTGGTTGCCATGGAGACTATGGCGGGTCAGCCAGCTGTAGCAGACACCCCGATAGGTTTGTCAGAAGCCAAACGCTTTTTTCGGCTTTGTGTTTTACGCTTCATCAAACTTATTTAGTTTGTGTCATTTTCAGAGGTCACCCAAAAAAACATGAAGCAGCGAGGCATCGTAAAGAGGTTGCTTAAGCGCGCGCTGGAAACCATCATCTACTGCTGTGTTTGCTGTTGCTGCCCAGCCCCTGATGTCCAGGACTAACACAGTTAGCTCAGTGCGTTAGGACCCCAAGAGTGGCTGCCCTGAGCGCACCCCGGACCCCAAAACTGCAGCACCCCTTATCCCAGTGTGGGTGTTAGTCCAACTGCAGCACCCCTTATCCCAGTGTGGACCAGCCCAACTCCAGCTCCCCTTGTAATTATCCCAGTGTGGACCAGTCCAACTGCACCACCCCTTATCCCAGTTAATAAATAGTTTTTTAAAATGAAAAAAAAACTTGTCTGGCTGTGGAGCCAAAAAGAGAAGGCTCCATTTCAGTGATGGTCTGTTTAAAGAAGTGGTATAATTCATGAGTGGATGTGACTGTGCAGGGCCTGTTCTCTAAGTTTTCAACTCCACAGAGTGGTTGCCACCAGACTGTGATGCAATGCGGACGACTATAACCGACAGCCCTGGGAGACCAACAGTGGTGGTTGACACCAAACATAATGTCTGTGAAGGGAGTACGAGCGGTATTGCGTCTGGACTCTGGAAGCAGACGTAGTCACATGTCCATGTTACACTTCTTAGAAGCGCGGTTGAAAATAACTACCATGAGGGTATGGCCCACGCTGCAGTTTCGTCATCGTTGACGTCTTCATGGTCAGAACTTCCCAACATGTATTGGTCTGCAGGAATTCCTGTAGAGAACAGCCAGCCATAACAATGTCCTCCAGGTTGGGGGTGTTTTCAGATGTTAATGGGCTTTATAGATTGTACTTTCATTTTCTACCCCCCTCCAAGCCCACGACAGCCTGTACTTGATGATGCATTGCTCTAGCCTGTTATTCGGTTCTAGCCTTAGGAGGTATTCCTTCAAGACAAAGGCCTCATCTGCCAAAATGCAATAAGGAGACAGCTGGTCAGAAGCAGGAAGTATTGCTGGGATGTTGGATGTCCTCTATTCAATAATATGTATATGCGTCTTCAATCAAAGTCCATTGGTCATTAACTGCTCCTATATTCATCCAGTCTCGTCCTAATATCCTGTTTTACTTTGAGATGCGTTGCGTTATCCCAGGTTTTCTCTCCGTCTTTTAAAAGCTTGAGTTGAGTTGTTATCCTGTTGTGTCAGAGGTGTGACTGCTGCCTTGTGTCTCCCCAGCCGTTCTCCGAATGCAGCAGGCGGTCCATCGTGGGGTGTCTGAGGCCGAAAGCCCCGGCCTGCTGCTGCACATCAACAATGGCCGTTGCTGCACCTCCAACGGGACAAAACTCAGACAAACTGAGGCTGACTGCCCCCCCCCCCCCCCATGTCAGCCAGGCATCCCAACACGCACAGGAACTGTCCAGTGATGGGGGGGGGGGGGGGCGTACGGAGGAGGGTTGTCTCTTTATAGATGCAATGCCCTGGGTTTGATTCGAGGTAAAAGGTAAAGAGGCCCGCACGTCATGGCAACCATCCAGGAAGATCCTGCTCTGGACCCCCCACCGGGACCAGGATGCGCTGGAGAAGGCCTTCTCCAGGGGGGTGAAGGGGCACAAGGGTGTGGTGTGGCCCGCTCGTTTGAGGACCTGATGGAGCCCACCCTGGCGGACGTAACGACGAGGCATCAGAGAGCTAGTTATTTTGGACGGCAGAGCTTTAAATGTAAAATCGTCCACATGTGACGCCACGTTGCTATGATACAGGTTTTATCTATTTTCTTATTTTTCTATTTACAAAAAAAAACAACTATCGCACATTTTACATTTACATTTACATTTAGGGCATTTAGCAGACGCTTTTATCCAAAACGACTTAACAAGTAAGTACATTTGTCATAAGAAGTGCAACAATATATTTTAGGCAATAAACATTCAGCCAATCAACATTTAATATTGAAATATTATAGATGGGCCACTGTGTGTGTGGCTGAATGTGGGCCCAGATACCAGAGTCGGACCCTTCCAACAGCAGTGTTACCTCCTGGATCTTCACACCTCTAGAAACTGGCAGGAAAAACGTACCTCCGGGGGCTTGAACCAACATCCATGCGTCGACTCTTCAACGCTCCCCTCGAGGAGGAAGCATGTGGAGGAAGGAGCGCCTCGCTGCTGTTAAAGCCTCTGGCCTCTCTGTTGTTTAATTTTCATTTATAGAATACATGTTTATATTTTTAATACAATGTTGTGTTAGGATATTTAGTATTGACAACGATAAGTATGTCCGCAAATTATTTTATAATAGTGATGCACATTCATGGTTATTATAAGCCGTCAAGGGAGATGGAAATGATTATGTTAAATCTACGTTTTCATTCAGGGTGATTTCACACACTTGTACACGGTTTTGAAGCAGTTCTTGCTTCGCCCAGGAGAGGGCAGAAAATGATCTCTTCATCTGTACACAACAGTGATAAACATTTTCATTTTAAAGGTTATGTTATGCGTTTGTCTGATAAAAAAGGATCAGAGGAAGGATAGATAGGATAGGCCTATATCATTTGCATGAAAAATAGTATTTCATATATCACAGATCTATATAGGTCTACAGCCATTATAATGCGGTGCAGATAGATCGATTGATTTGAAGATAAATAGAGGAGTACACGTACATTCAATATAATGATTCATTATTGGTATTATTATAATAATTTTTATATAATAATTATTTTTATATTTTCTTACTTCGCACATTTATCTTCCATTGGGTGATTGGGCGCTGCCCTTAAAGTCTACAAAAGGCTGTGGGGAGTTGTGCACAAAAGATATATATTTGAAGCAGTGTGGCACCGTCATATTTTCTTGTGTATAGTCATAGAAGTGGGCATCATGTGCAGATAGACACAGAGGAGCCAGACGAGGAAGTCGGGATTGAAGAGGAGGAGGAGGAGGAGGGAACATAGCAGCGGGGTGTGTTGTTTGGAGAGAGAGAGAGAGAGAGAGAGAGAGAGAGAGAGAGAGAGAGAGAGAGAGAGAGAGAGAGAGAGAGAGAGAGGGTTATATTGGATTCTTGTACGCCAGGAATGCTGTGAAAACGAAGGATCTCTGTGCACGACTTCCAGCCGTGAACTCCCAGTTTGCGTGCCGACGGTTCAAATCCCTAAAAACATTCGGCCGGCTTTTGTTTGAACATGTTTTTATTGAACCGCGCTTGACTTTAAGGTCCTACCTATGTTGTCAGTGGCACTACAGGTAGTTGGGAAGACGATCCCGGAAGAACTCGTACTACAGGTTGCCAGTTTGTTTTCAAAGCCTGCCGCAGGCATTTTACTATCGAGCGAATCCACCTAACGCAATTCATGTCATCGGAAGATTTTCTGAATTAGTAGCCTGGTTTTTCAGTATTTCCCCCTAAATCCTGAATTAGTAAACGGAAAGAAAATGAAGGAATTACGGAAAAAGAAAGTGTACGTTGTGATAGACGTGCTGTGCGTGGTTGTTGGTAAGTTGTCTGCTCGCTGTATCTATCCTACACGTCAACATACATCAGCAGAACAAAATGCTGTCTGCTGTCTAGTAGTAAGCTACCGTGTCCTTTTTAATGTGGCCTAATTTTTGCTTTTTATTGTCCTTATTGCATGCGTTTTGCTACTATCAATTTATTATCAAATGCACACATGACTATTTGATATGGCTCAAAGTTGTATGCCACCTCATTAAAATATCTGAGACTTAATAAATTGCATGACACACAAATTGACCCTTGGATTCAGATGTCATAAAACCACACCTTTCCTGATCTAATAGTATTAACATAGCTTGTTTAAAAAGAGAACAGCATAAATGTTAGGCTTCATTTAAAGCCCAAGTTTGACACCATTGTCAATGCACCACATTTATCACCATGCATGCCACAAATGCACACATAAAATAATGCCTCTGAGTTTTTTGGACTATAGAAAGGCAAGCCGTTCATTCTTATTTTATGGGACCAGAAACGCAAGCCGTTCATTCTTATTTTATGGGACCGCCGGGGCTCCCCTATTGTTCAGCAAACATTGCAGGTGTGTGTGTGTGTGTGTGTGTGTGTGTGTGTGTGTGTGTGTGTGTGTGTGTGTGTGTGTGTGTGTGTGTGTGTGTGTGTGTGTGTGTGTGTGTGTGTGTGTGTGTGGTCTACCTGAGAAATGTGCAAGAAATGTTTCTAAAATGACTGGCTCATATTTTCCAAAACTAGTGCAACTTGCCTATTATAGACATAGCAGTCAAATGTTTGCTCGGGGAAGGAGGGGGGACTGTTTAAAACTCTTTTTAGGACATACACAAGCACTGCCAATAATGTGGTAGTGTTGAATATTCTCCGGTGGTGGGTGGTTTCGGTCCTGCTTTAGTCATGCAGCTCCCCATCAACGTGTGTGTGTGTGTGTGTGTGTGTGTGTGTGTGTGTGTGTGTGTGTGTGTGTGTGTGTGTGTGTGTGTGTGTGTGTGTGTGTGTGTGTGTGTGTGTGTGTGTGTGTGTGTGTGTGTGTGTGTGTGTGTGTGTGTGTGTGTGTGTGTGTGTGTGTGTGTGTGTGTGTGTGTGTGTGTGTGTCCAATTTTAGTTCATGCATCTTAACCAGCAATCTCCCTCCACTGGATTTTAAGGAGCTGAATCTGCTGTTGGATTTTGCATTGATGCTACCTGCTTATTGTTGCTCGTGTAAGGCATGAGCGAGCATGACAGTTTCCCCATCCCAAAGTCGTCTTGCAATTATAAATTGGCGTGTCCTGTAATTACCCTCACAACTTGGCTAGGAAATTTGTATTTAAAATGAAAAAAAAAAATTCAGCACCTGGCTTTTCATTCACTCGACATGGCATTGCATGAGGTCGCCTTTTGAAAACTATAATTTAGGACAATATAGGAACGTTTAAGAAGTGAGTTAACCTTTTTGAGATGAATTTGCTTAGCAACTTAAATGACCTGCTTAATTCCTCCCATGAAGACCTTTTCACCATGCTTGACATTCATTACACTTCACTCTATAATGCTCTTTATGTTTCCCTCTCTTTCACCTCTCCTCGCCCAAGCATGGTTTGTTCAGCCACATTAAGGCTATTCAATTATAATCTATGTGGATGAAAAAAAACCTGTTCTGTCTTAGTCACACAAGTCCGGTCCTGGACCAAAGTCCAGCTGCCAGGCTATTCTTAATGAGGCAAAGGCAGGTGGACCGACCACTGGAAAACCCTGTGCAGGCGGGTCTACAACACCGCACTGGAGAACACTCCTAGACGAGCAAACAATTAAAGGCTTGTCGTGCAAAATTCCGGCTCTAAAAGTTGTTAGACTTAGAATTAGCTACATGTTCCTTCGGCTAATACCTTAAAACCTGCCCCCCCTTCTCCCATGGCAACCAAGCTGTCATCTCCCTCATTGTACCTTGTCTATCAATTTGGGATTTGGTTAGGCTAATTTATAAAGTAGGAGGTGCATCTGTTGTTGACATGCTTTAAAAGAACGATGGAGAATCAAATAAAACCCCTTTTCTTAGTTTGGCACTTCGGGAAGAAGGTATATAACAGTAATTTTTACCATTAAAATGCTAAAATAGATTAAAGGCAATATTTAACAGTGTTGAACCTGTTTAATATTTCACTGATCTCTTCCACATAAGGTTGATTTTTCTAAATAATAGTTCTTATTTATACTAGTTAGACATCTGTGGGATCCATCAAGCCAGATATACGATACGCCTTGAATCTCTCTTCTCCAGTGTTTCCTTCTTGAATGATGTTTTGTTGATCTACCTCCATCTTCATTCCTCCTTCCAATATTCTGTCTTCAGTTCTGTCTGCCCCTAACCCTCCTCCTCCCCCTCCTCCTCCTCCTCCGTCGTCTATGTGCTATGTAAATCACAAACACAGACAGAGAGGGCGTGTGTGTGTGTGTGTGTGTGTGTGTGTGTGTGTGTGTGTGTGTGTGTGTGTGTGTGTGTGTGTGTGTGTGTGTGTGTGTGTGTGTGTGTGTGTGTGTGTGTGTGTGTGTGTGTGTGTGTGTGCGCGCGTGTGCGTGCGCTCGCACAGAGGGACAGATCTGGGTAACCATCTCCCTGCCGAATGAGTATAGCTACCGCACAAGTGCATGACCTTTGCCTATACAGTAGGCAAATTGTTCTCAGAGCATGCAGAAACCTGAGTCTTGTTGGCAGAGGCATTGTGTGATGCTGAAGGCCATCTAAACACCAACGAGCTGTTAGGTGTGTGTGTCTGACTAAGGGTCGCAAGGCAAGGCTTGGGTACATGACTCATACGCACACATACACAAACACAACACATGTATACTTATGAACACATGCATACATACATACCCTTCTTTAATATATGCTCCACTTAACGCCCAACCTATCTCATACACACTCTTTATGTTAAACCTGTTTCTGTCAAGTCTCTTTATTGATCTGTTCTTTAACACAATCACTCATGAGTGAGCCTGCACATGTTATGGATTGAGATACCTGAATTGTATAGTGGATGATTACCAGCGTGTGACCGTGAGCAACCGGTGAGTCAGACTTGTCAGAAGATGTTGAGGTTCCACAGCCGAACCAAAGATAAATCATAATCGTCATCATCATCTGACGATCTTTTAAAAATAGACCACTCATGTTCGTTCTCGAAATAAAGGTGGCCACCATGAGGTTGTTCCTTCTTCTAGCTCGTTTGATCACTTTGTCATAATCACGAGCGCGTTTGAAATGTGTTTCTTCAAGCTGACTTGCTACCTGTTCGTTCACTCACTCTATGTTTGTGATAAAAGCAAGGGAGCATAGCTTTCGCCCCTGAAACTTGTAGTGTTTAACACTCCTTTTGTTCAGCTGGTTCTGCCTCATGTCTTATCGGTTCTCAATTGATCAACATGAACTTCATTCAAACATCCTGTTTCTCACCAAAACTGTTTGGACAATGGAGCCGGTTCCCGAAACATCCCCAAGTGACGTGTGTTTTTTTCCCCCCGCAGTTTATTTTATTTTATTCTTGATCTTGTTATTCTCCATCTCATTTCCCCCTGCCAAATGTCACATGAAGTCATCGCTCCCTTGGCTTTGGAATCCTCTAGCTCAGACAGCGGCAGCGTTTGTTTTGTGTTTTTGTGTGTCAGGGGGCCTCCTGGGAGACTTTATGTGCGGGGACTTTTTGTGCTGAGAGGGTCGCTTGTCATGAGTTCTCAGAGAAAGGGCCCCCGCACACACGGACGGGAACACTTGGATCCCAGCAAAGCTTCAGCGTCATGGAAACCCAAAGGCTTTGAGCAAACATACACATGTCCCCTAACATATTTCTCAAGAATAACACTTTATTGGGGGGTTGGGGGGAATCTTTTGTTTGTTTGCTGGCCTTTTGATTATATTGGCATATTTTTCTGTAACCATTCCCTCGCACATTCTATAGACAACCCTATGTTACGAGGGAGCACGAGCGTCCTTTTATGACTTGTGGCGTCTGAGCCGTGCTATTTGGATCTCCCCGTTCTAAATGCGTTTGCCGTCTAGACCAAAACCTGTGTGGTCCTCTCTCTTTGATCCTCTCCTAGCCTCCCTTTCTAAAGAGCAAAAAAAAAGAAAAAAGAACCGGCTTTGATTGCTGAACCAGGTTTAGCTGCTTTTGATCCGACCAATTTGCCTCCCTCTCTGCCTCTTTGCCTTCCCTTTCGTCCCTGTTAGGTGCCCAGCATGCGTGAATGATGGAGGGAGCCTAACATTGGGGATTAAACCCAGAGAATGAGCTTCAGCGGCGGCGGCGGCGGCGGCGCTAGTGCCGGTGCTGGTGGGATTTGGTGTGAGCAGCCGGGCTGGGCGTTTTCTCGTCTGAATTAGAATTCCAGAGGCCGCTGCCAGCGGAAGGTTGTAGGATCAGCACATACCTTCCACATTAGTCAGTCCAGGGGAGAGAGACGGACAGAGAGAGAGAGATGGATGGAGAGAGAAAGGTGGAACTACTGGTTGGCCTTTTTTGTTTTTAATGAGATCAGTTCCTGGATGTGTGCTAACCAATTGGTACCCCTTCTCGTGTGTGTGTGTGTGTGTGTGTGTGTGTGTGTGTGTGTGTGTGTGTGTGTGTGTGTGTGTGTGTGTGTGTGTGTGTGTGTGTGTGTGTGTGTGTTGTGATTGGCGAGAGATGCACTTTATAAAGAGGGATACTTTATCAATTGGATTAAAAGGAAAAATATGGAGAGCTTAGCAGTAACCAGGGAGATAAAGACGAGATAAAGGAAAAGTTAGACAACTAGCACTTTCAGGAAGTCAAAGAGAGGTACAGACGCACAACGCAATAGAATACGATCCCTTTTCGACAAACCCACTTGGAAAGCAAATGTTGATTCCAATAGAAGATCACGGTCTCAAATGCATAATAAATGTACTAAATAAATGGTCCGCAATTTTCACGCTTGAAAACACAGAACAGAACTGCCCTGAAACTACGATTTATCGAAAAACCCTGTGGCTGTTTTTGCAATCTACGGCTCAGTAGTCAGGCCACCACGTGGTCGGACCTCCAGGTCCAAGCAGAGGAACCCCCTTAAGTAGGTTTGATGCGTCCAGTTTACGGCGGCACTGTGCCCCGTAATGTCTCCCTGATTGGTCCGGGCTCTGACCTTGACACTGTTGAGAAGGTCACCTGGAAAAAAAGGACAATCCATCTGTGATTTTATGAGGTAAAAAAAGGAGAGACAAATACAGAGAGAGAAAGAGAGGGAGAGAAGTCGAATGTGAAAAGCCTGAAACTGGTGTGCATGTGGTTTCAGACGGTCTTGTGTAATTATTCACAAGACGGCTAAATAAAGCTGCCTCCCGAACAATGGCGCTGTATTCACCACAGTGAGAGAGATGCTGTAATCTCTGGAAATGACAGATTGAAAGTAGGAGGGGCCGGGGAAAGGCGAGGGGGGGGGCTGTGTACCGATATGTACACAATGGAGGACACAGATTAGCTGTGGCATAAGATAAACGGTTGGGGGGGGAAGGACAAAGCCAACAACTCCTCTGTCAAGCAGAGAGAATGATGTAGACTTGGCTTGCATCAAGGTGAATCTGTCATTTTCACTGAGCACGGCATCTCTCTCCCTGTAGTGAAAACAGCCCCATCGCCATTGGATGCAGCTTTATTTGGCACTCTTGTAAATAATAAAAATGATCCCGCAGCCTATTATTGAAGGAGCTTTTCCTCGACTTGTGTACGTGTGTGTGTGTGTGTGTGTGTGTGCGAGCATCCGCAGGTGTAGTTGAAGTGTGTGTGTGTTGTGTGTGTGTGTGTGTGTGTGTGTGTGTGTGTGTGTGTGTGTGTGTGTGTGTGTGCGAGACACACCGCAGGTGTGATGATTAGAAGCATTTCAACTCATTGGAGTGAGGTGGAAAGCATCATGGAGGGCGGGGTTGGGGGTTTTTGGGGGTTGTTAATCTGAGAAGGAAAGCCCATGGTCTGCATCCTGTAACTTCAAACGGGGGGCTTTCAGCGGGAGAGCTGTGGGACTGGCAGGGGGGAGATTACCTCGCATTCCTCTGGCGGGTGGCGTTTCCTTCCACTGTGATGGCAGGTGTTCCCGTGCCCCGGCACATCCTCCCGACGGCCGGCCTCCTTCCCTCCTCCTCTCCTTGCTTCCTTCTCGTTCTCAAGAGAGACGTACAAGGGGTGGAAGGAGAGAAAAGGCCTGGGCCAGCGGCCGTGGGGTCTCAGGGGTTCTCTGGGGTTCAGCTGAAGGCGAACACACAGGTCTGTCTCTAGGGAGGGAGGCTTTGGAGAGGGCCAGAGCGGGCCTGTGGGATGGTCTGGTGGCACCCCCGAGACCCAGCACTGTCTGGTTTTAGGCCTATTTTCGACCCCCTTTTGGACTGTGTGTGTGTGTGTGTGTGTGTGTGTGTGGCTTGCCTCGTTGGAAGTGTTCTTCTAGCTTACGTTAAAAAGACATGCACAGACCCAGGTGTCTGCATCTCGTAGGGACTTTGCCTGACTGCCAGCGAGCAGAAGTCCAGCAAGCAGCCCATTCAATGGTCGTCGGTGAACCCGGAGGTGAACCCGGAGGTGAACCCGGAGGTAGACCCCGATCCTGCTTCTTGAGGCCGGGTTGGGCCATGCGGTACTCTCGGTCTCTCGCGGAGATCTGGCGACACTCTGAAGACCGGAGTACCTTTTGAGTTTGTTAAAGAAGGGGAAAATGAATAAGCGATAAATACACAGCATTGCTCGGCTTAACATTTTCCTTTTTAAACGCTTTTTTTCCCCTTGGAAGTGATGATTGATTGAAGAAAGCAGCACATTTCTTCATTAGCTGCTGGCACTCTTCTGTCTCCCCCCCCCCCCCCCTCCCTTCCCTCCATCCCCCTGCTGTTATTAATGGTCCTTTTGGGAAGTGTTAAGAGCTGAGGTCAGTCACCTCTTGGTTGCAAAGGTAAAATTATTATTATTATTTTTTTTTAAAGAAGTCTATATGGCAGTTTTGGAGTTTTAAAAGTGATTAGTACCCTGATTTTGTCCAGACCCGGGCTTAAACCTCAATACAAGCTGCTAGGGTTACCAATTTGAGTCAACCGTGCCACACCCACTCCAAAGGGAACTCATTTTGAATAGAGGCTCAAATAAAATAAATGTTGTTTGCATTTCCACTCTTTTTTTTTTGCATGCAAAAAGTCAACATTTCATTCTATGAAGAGTTCGTATTTAGTGACGTCACATGGAAACTGTGTGTGTGTGTGTGTGTGTGTGTGTGTGTGTGTGTGTGTGTGTGTGTGTGTGTGTGTGTGTGTGTGTGTGTGTGTGTGTGTGTGTGTGTGTGTGTGTGTGTGTGTGTGTGTGTGTGTGCGTTCAGTGTGACCCTCTCTCGCAGCTGCAATGACAAAGATCCATGTAGCTCCCAAAGCCCACTCTCCCCTTCGACCCCTTCAACATGTAAATTACATGATCATTATATTTAGCCTTCAAATAACGTTAGGGTTTCAAAATGCGGACATGCAAATCAAGTTTGAAATTTCTAATAATGGGTGTCAAACATTCAGCCTTGAGGCTTGGGCGGATACAAATTAGAATTTTTGAAATGGAAAGATTACTGGCCGTGTTCACGCGAACGCATGAGATTACATCTTTGCAGTGCTGCATTCTGATTGGTTTGGATAGCCCTTCCATGTTTTGACTGCACTTGTGTAATGAGCCATTGCTTCTGAACCACCCATTTTCCAAATGGGTTTCTTCCCCCAAGGAAAACAACTTTTGTTGTCTACTTATTGTGATGATCCAACTGTGTGGTGATGTTCTGGAGGACCAGTAATGACTGATAATCTATAAAATGAAACAATGGTAATATTATTCTGGAGAGTATAAAAACCAAAAAGGCCATAGAAGATTTCCTCACGTAGAGATGGCTACGTCCGATTCTTGACTTTCTGCCGGTCTGCTAGTCCCTTGCTGGCGTCTGACAGAAGGCAGGATGCTGGAGACGCAAACGAGTGCTGCTGTCCAAACGCCACACGAGTACTCTCCCTGAGGTCCTCTCAGACAGGATGTCGGTGGTTGTCTGAGTCTCCATATCCTGCCACAGGATTTATAATTTGTGTTTGTGTGTGTATGTGTGTAAGGAATGAAGGGGGTAATGGAAAGAACTAGGCTCTTAATGTTGATGTCTATACGCTGAGAAGGCTGCTGCACCTGCACCCAGGTTGCGTGCTGATTCCGGTCGGTAAGTGGTGAGAGACTATTTTAGAGAGGACAGGTGTTGGCCAGCTGTTTACCTTCACAAGGCAGCGTCCTCATGGAGGGAGGGAAAGGAGGGAGGGGGACAAATGTGATCCGATTGGCCGATGAAATGCACTTCTCCGTCTTTGTTGATAAGAGGCAGTTTTTCAAGGTTTTTGTTTTCTGTTTGGGAGTTGGAAGCAGGGCACACAGCCTCTTCTGCCATCCCAGTATAGACTGAATCCAAACAGCAGGACAGCCTGTTCCTGACAACTAATGATTGTCACATGAGCGCAATTATCATATCACATTGCTTATAACACAATTCAAATTGAATTTGATACACCCCCCCCCCCCCCCCCCCCCCATCACGAGGATTGTGGCATTTCTCGACAGTCAACAACACACTGTTTAGAGCGAGGGCCCGTGTCTTCTTGTGGCTTTTTCCTCAATGCCTCATTATGTCTCACTGCTCCTTCCAGGCAAGGTTACTAGGAGTCAGTAAGCAGTTATGTGTTTAGGTTATAGAGCGCTATTGTTTACTCTCTTCCAGACACAAAGCCTCCATTTTCTGGTGGCCTCTGAGTCCCTAGCTTACCAAGCTGAAAAAAAGCCTTTGTCTGAATGGGGTTTTTTTGGTTGCAAAGAGACATGAGCAACATTACCTTGTCAGGAGTAAATGGCCACGTCTCCTTGGTAACATGCTAAGTAGGACAACCACTAACGCGCAACTCTTGCTCCCTGTTCAGTACAACGCGCATAAGATATGTACTGTTAGAGGACATTTTATTGTATTGTCTGGATATGTTATTGTCTGGAATTTGCTTTAAGGGTGGGGGAAATGCAATATTTGAACAATCATAATAATAATTGTATTTTTATTATTATTAAAAAAAATGAAAATCCTGTATGTGTGACTGTCACAGTCCTGTAATAAGCCAGTACAATCCAACCATTCAATCCTGCCAGATTTAATTATTGAATGGCCTACCTGCTACCTACCTGAACTCTGCTCCTGCACTCATTGCACATGACCGGAGTCTCCCCCCAGGCTAGGCAGACCTGTTTCTATAGCTAGTGAGCTAATCGCGTGCTTTGGGGGAGGGGCTGTAAATGGGGGGCCTGAAGAGAGGGGATGTTTTCGGTCGGGTACTAGCGTACTCTGTCCGGTTTCTCCAAATAACTTACACTACCGTCTAAGGAAACTCTTTTTCCTTCAGTCTGAATAGTCATCAATTAAATGTTATTCTAAACACGGACACAGTGATATCTACACTGTGTCAGTTCTACATTAATGGTTGACCCATTTCTACGTGTCTTGCCCAAAGCATCCACCATGTACCTGAGTCCTGATCCAGCACTCGGATGCTCTCTCTCTCTCTCTCTCTCTCTCTCTCTCTCTCTCTCTCTCTCTCTCTCTCTCTCTCTCTCTCTCTCTCTCTCTCTCTCTCTCTTCTCTCTCTCTCTCTCTCTCTCTCTCTCCTCTCTCTCTCCTCTCTCTCTCTCTCTCTCTCTCCTCTCTCTCTCTCTCTCTCTCTCTCTCTCTCTCTCTCTCTCTCTCTCTCTCTCTCTCTCGTTCGTCAGCTGCAGACATTCTTTCTTTCTGAAGAGAATGGGTGGGTACTAAAGACCATTCACACACACACACACAGCAGCAGGAACGTAACACCGCACGGGCCGCACTTCTCATGTGTGTGCGGTCACTTTTTTTTTTCACAACTTGTTTTCCTAGCAGTTAGTATGTGGCCTGCGAGGCATTTCCACATCGAGGGCCTCAAGGCTGTCTCTCCGTCTGCCACTGTCTGGGTGGCGCGGGGTGACTTTCCAGTTCTTTTAGAACCGATCTCTCACGGCCGAGTTCGCTCCCGATCCGCTCCTTCTGCTTTCCAAACTAAAAGTGCACGATGCGTTTGACGTTTTGTGGCCGGGGCAAGAGCAGTGGACGACGCACAGATGTGGTTCTTTAGCCTCTCGTAACCCAAGAGCGACTGTGGGGCCACATCTGACGTAGGCCTAGGCTTCATCAGAGGCCGCGCATGGAATGGGCCCCTATGTGTTTGTTTTTGTGTCTGCAAGCGAAAGAGAGTGAGGGAGGGACCGAGAATGCGACAGGCGATTGAAAAAGAGCGACTCGGACGTGGGCGCTTGAGAGTGTGTTTGTGGGTGCCTGCGTCTCTCAGAGCATCTCAATGATGTTTTTCATCCATATGCTTCCAAGAAGCCATGGGGGGGTTATATTTAGGCATATGTTGTTTGTCTGCAAACAACCACGAGATTGAAACCTCAGGTGTGTGTGTGTGTGTGTGTGTGTGTGTGTGTGTGTGTGTGTGTGTGTGTGTGTGTGTGTGTGTGTGTGTGTGTGTGTGTGTGTGTGCATGGTCATGCACCACGGGTATGTGACGGATCACATGAAAAGGGCATGTCTGCATGTGATTAGAAATTAATCCATGGTTTGGTTTCTTCTGCCCTGGGATTTCAACTAGCGTATGTATTTCCTGCATATATGCAAAGGTTTCATCATTCTGTTGTACAGACTAAGGGGGTTTTCACGGGAAACGGAAAAACTATTTAGCAAAGCTTAGAAAAACATTTCCTCCTCTCAGATTAGAGCGTAATGTAATGTCTGCAGGCCCCCGAATGATAAATGTACAAAACCTTTTTTAGCACAAATAGTTAACGTCACTTACAAAATTATACCCAGCCATCATTTCTTCGGTTCGTTATCTTCCCTTTTCCTAAGGCTGTGCCCCTGTGGTTTTAAGATTATAGCATTTCCCTGTAGATTAGTTCCAATCTCACCCTTCTCTATTCTCCAGCGGCCTTGCCCTTCATCGTCATGACGATCCGGTTCCAGCCGTACCACAGGGGGGTTTATTGTGACGACGAGAGCATCATGTATCCCATAAAGCCTGACACCATCACCCACGGTCTGCTGGCAGCTGTCACCATTTCTTGCACGGTTATCATTGTAAGTAACCTGTGAACAAATTAAAGTTCTTTCAAAACGGTGTGTGTGTGTGTGTGTGTGTGTGTGTGTGTGTGTGTGTGTGTGTGTGTGTGTGTGTGTGTGTGTGTGTGTGTGTGTGTGTGTGTGTGTGTGTGTGTGTGTGTGTGTGTGTGTGTGTGTGTGAGTGAGAGAGAGAGTTATGTTTAGAAATTGTAATAGAACCTAGAGACGATCATCGTAAATAAAGCGTAAATCTATAGCTCTTTGACTTTATCTCTATCTGTACTTTTCTCTCGCCCTCGTCATCTGCGCCTCTATCAAGGTATCGTCTGGAGAGGCCTACCTCGTCTACAGCAAGCGGATCTACTCAAACTCTAACTTTAACCAGTACGTCGTGGCACTCTACAAAGTACTGGGCACCTTCCTGTTTGGAGCGGCTGTCAGCCAATCACTGACTGACTTGGCAAAGTTCACCATCGGAAGGCCGAGGCCCAACTTCCTGTCCGTGTGCGCCCCAAAGCACTGCGTTGGGTACACGAGGAACATCAACTGTACCGGGCCACTGCAAGACGTCACAGAGTCCAGGTATGAGGAACAGGGAGCAGGACTGAGGCTTTGAAGGATTGAACGTTTCACTCATTCAAATCGGTTTAGTGGAATGATTTTCACACTGGAATTAAACAAGATTGCGACATAAATAATAAGCATAAAACAAAGAGCGGGAAAAAAACTAATAACCTTGGGATAATGTGTTGGCAATGGTGTGGTTGGCCATGGGTTGCTTTTCTCAAAAATAATAGTTTTTCTGTTCTGGGGTCCTCATTGTTGTTTTCTTGTTCCCCAGATTGTCTTTCTATTCTGGCCACTCCTCCTTTGGGATGTACTGCATGCTTTTCCTAGCGGTAAGTCTATAAGCACGCAGGCCTCCTCCTTCTCCTCCTGCTCCTCTTTTAGCAACTAGTAGCAAGCATGCGAATCGAATGCAGGGGTCCCATGTGGAATAAAGGAGTGTTTCATGCGTGTGTGTGTGTGTGTGTGTGTGTGTGTGTGTGTGTGTGGGGGGGGGGGTCAATGCTGTGGCACATGAGAGACATAAGAGAACAAAGCCGCTACGCTGAGCTGAGGTTTGTGGGGGAGACACAGTGACAGAGTGGGCTTCTGTCCTTGGGATGCATGCAGAAGCCTGCACTGTGTTTCTATGTCCAGGGCTGGTCCAGATCACGGCTCCCTGGACGCTCCACTCCCTCTGCCAAGGGAGGGGCGCTGCCCTAGGACAGCCTTGCCCCCCGAGGCCAAGGAAAGCAATTAGTCATTCTACCAAACTTTATTTCTTGGTCGCACACTGAAGGAAGGAAAGGGACAGAAAGGCCTCTTGACTCCAGAAGCCCATTTTCCCGAAACTTGGCACTGAAGGACGCTATTTTATGTTGGACTAAGATGTAACGACCTGCCCTTTCGCTCTGGTGTGTGTGTGTGTGTGCGCGCGTGTCTGTTAGCGTTTGCGTGTGTAAGCGTCTGTTAGCATGTGTGCGTTGGCGTCTGTCTGTCTATGTACGTGTTTGTATTTGCCTGTGTCTGTCTGTGTGTGTGTAGCGTTTGCGTGTGTAAGCGTCTGTTAGCATGTGTGCGTTGGCGTCTGTCTGTCTATGTACGTGTTTGTATTTGCCTGTGTCTGTCTATGTACGTGTGTGTGCTTGCATGTGTCTGTCTATGTACATGTGTTTGTGTGTGTGTGTGCTGGGATACTTCTGTCATCGTGCCAACTTCCACAGCTTCCTCTGTAGCCAAGACGGAGGCCAGTGAAGGCTGAATGTCTGCCAGTTTCTCCATTTTCTGGTCACTTACCTCTCGTGAAAAAATCAATAGAAGAAATACATTGGTTTGCCTCTCGGCACCTTAACAGTGGTGTACAGTTTTAAAGTCTTGTAAAGCATACAGGTCTTCATTGTTCTATAAGACATAGTGTATATGTGGCAGTCCTCTTTGGTTTTCAACATTTCTCATGGCTGTTTAATGTATCATTTATGATTTAATAAAAATCTCATCAGTTGAACAGTTTTTTATACTATCTTGCTATCTGCTCATGAAAATCTTTGACTGCATGTTACTGCATTACGACTTGATTACTGCATTAAGCCACCACTGTTTCAGTGTATTAACGATCAATACCAACAAAGTCCATAGGCGTAAGTGATTAAAGCCATCACATAAAAAACATTTACGACTTGAGCGTTTAGTTTTCCCTGTTTGGCGTCTCACAGACTAAAAATCCTTCAAAGCCACACATACACACACCTTTTTATATGCTTTATTTGATTTCACATTACAATTTCATTAGGAATCCAATCTTTGGAATGATCCGACATATTAAAACAGTCCAGCACATTGTTATGTATCGCTCGCACACACACACACACACACACACACACACACACACACACACACACACACACACACACACACACACACACACACACACACACACACACACACACACACACACACACACACACACACACACACACCCCCATCCATCCCTCCTGACCTTCCGTTTCACCCCCACCCCCCAGTTGTACGTACAGGCCCGTCTGATGGTGAAGTGGGCGCGTCTCCTGCGGCCCACCATCCAGTTCTTCCTGGTGGCGTTCGCCGTCTACGTGGGCTACACGCGCGTCTCGGACTACAAGCACCACTGGAGCGACGTGCTGGTGGGCCTGCTGCAGGGAGCTCTCGTCGCCGTGCTCAACGTGAGTCCCACGCACACCGACCAATAACAGCAGAGCGGGCATTCATGGGGGGAGGGGCAACAGGTGCAGCTTTAATGACCCTTAAGAGGGATAATCGTTTGAAAAGAGCCTTAAGAAAGTGTTTTGCATGAGGGGAACTACATGTTCATGACTTTTTTTCCCCTCATAATTCTCCATTTTCAACACTGATCTCATGTCAATGGGTGAAACGCTCTAAAACATGTTTTATGGTTTCATAGAGTTTTGTTTTATGGGATTGGCCCGGGGAAATGTGAACATGGAAGAGCTGTGTTTGTTTGCCCTGCCGCGGAAGAAAATGAGCTTTGTGAGAATCGCAAAAGTCAATCGGTTTTGAGGTCCGAAGCCTCTTCATTTTGAAAGTGAAACAAACTGTCTGAAACCGCAGAATGTTTCATATTTTCGCCCGGACGAGCTTCTGTTACCGCCCTCCATTAGGTTTAGTCCTTAACCAGAGGAGACATTTTCCTCAGAGCTCTCCTCGGCCAATGGATGTTTCCCTCCCTCGTCGCTCATGTCTTCTGTGGGGGCTTCTTCACCCCTCTCCCATACACCTTGTACACAACAACCTGAGGGAACGTCAGCATGTGAGGCTTGTCAAGGCTCTTGCTAGGCCAGAGTTGGAGATCTCCGTACAGAGGGAAAATATGTAGGCTGGGACTGAGATGTTTGACGAGCTGATGTGAAACCACGCACTTGCATGGAAAGATTCTCCAGGCGATGGGCCATTCTGCTGACACCTGGAAAGATTCTCCAGGCGATGGGCCATTCTGCTGACACCCTCTGTGTGTGTGTGTGTGTGTGTGTGTGTGTGTGTGTGTGTGTGTGTGTGTGTGTGTGTGTGTGTGTGTGTGTGTGTGTGTGTGTGTGTGTGTGTGTGTGTGTGTGTGTGTGTGTGTGTGTCTTTGGCTCTTTCTCATTTATGTGTGCAATTAAAGCGAGCTGTTTTAATGCCTCTTGGGGCTGGAGGAGGTCTGCTGCTCTCTGTGTGTTCCTCAAGGTGTGTGTGTGTGTGTGCGTGCGTGTGCGTGCGTGTCTGGTCCACATACTCCACATGACATATAACAGCTGTGGGCCACAGCGCCACAGAAGTGTGCAATCACATTTTCCGACTCGCCTCTTCCCCGATTTTTTTTCACCCATCACGCTTCCATCCCTCGGAGTAGAAAAGACATCCCAGACCCTGACTGACTGCTCTCCTCTCTGCTCCTCCTCCTCCCTCTCCTCATTCTTCTCCTTCTCCTTCTTCTTGATCTTGTTCTCCTCCCTCATCTTCTTCCTCTTTTCCTACTTCTCCTCCTTCTCCTCCATCTTCTTCTTCTTCTTCTTCTTCTTCTTCTTCTTCTTCTTCTCCCTCTCTTTCTCCTCCCGCTCTTTCTTCCTCTCCCTCTCGCCCACAGGTTCGCTTCGTGTCGGACTTCTTCAAGAAGCGCCCCCCGCGCTGCACGGCCGACCCCGACGCGTTGGAGAGCGAGGAGCCCGAGAGGAAGCCCAGCTTGCAGCTGGTGGACGGCGAGAGCAACAACCATTACAACCACCACCCCCAACACACCCCCGGCTCCGTGTGAGCCCGGCCCCAGGCCCCAGGCCCCGCGGGGTCCCCCCGCAGACCCCTGGCCCTGTGGTCGGGTGGCCCCCTCCGACGCCACACGAGAGACAGAGAGAGCGCGAGAGAGAGAGTATGGAATCCAGTTGGTGGACTTCATTCCCTCTGTTGTTTGCGGGTGTGTGTTTGTGTGTGTGTTAGTGTTTGTGTGTGTGTTTTAGCAGGTGTTGACCAAAGGCCTCTGCGTGTGCTCAGACACCCTGGGTTTTACATGGTGTTCCCCGCCTCAAGGTTCAATAAGAATGTAGCGGCTGATGTAACGTACCTCCTTTTATATATATTTTTTATGAATGACGCCATCGGCCAAGCATCTGGATTGACAGGCTGCATCAACGCCCCCCCCCCCCCCCACCCACCCGCCCCTGTAAACCCTAACCCCCCAACCAACCACACCCCCGCCCCCCACCCAAAGCTCTCTAACCACTGGACCGACTGAGGGGTACCTTAAGCCCCCTCTAAAAGCACCAAGATGACACCCCTTCTCCTCTAAGGAGATTGGAGTATAATGTTGTTTATTACAGGCATCATGTTAATGATGAAGTATATCTATAGATATATATATATACATATATATAGATATATAATTGCTTTACGTTTGACTTTTTAAACTATGTTTTTGTATAGAAAACTTCATATGTCTGCAGAGTGAAGGAAAATAATAGTTTTGGACGTTTTGGTAGGTTTTTGTTTTGTCTCATTTTAGCGCACCTTAAGATGGCCTTACACACTCGGAGAATGGGGTAACTTTAGTTTTATTTTCAGCATTGTTTGATAGGTATGCACACTTGACAACAGCCGGTGATACACAGAATCATCATCAATTGATGATGTCATTCATTGTTTGATAATGTGTTACCAAAGATTTTAGAATTACGCTTCCAAAAGCATTATAAAGTGACTGTTCTCATATGAGAACCTGCCCGTTCTTGTTTTTAAAAACTTTTCATACTTTTTTATACATACTTAGAATTCCATATTGTCTTCGTAAAAACTGGCTTTGCCCTTAACGGGAAGCCATCCTTTTCCTTTTACCAAGGCTTTTATTTCACCTGTGTGAAGTGGACTGCGGATGAAGTAGATGTAGATGTTTAACAGTAAAAAAATACCACTACAAGATTGCGAACCATCACTGGCATGAAAGCATTTGAATATTTGACCTTTTTCTAATATCACACATTTTATTGTTGGAATTTCTGTGTGTTTTCATTTGACCGTAAAGGTTAGGGAACTGAACAGGCATTTAAGAGGGCTGTTTTGAAAATGGTATCTAATTAAATAAAACTCAAATAAATACTAAATCTAGTCTGATGAGAAAAAAATCTTAAAAATGTCTTTATGCCAGCGCTGTTCAAGGTCATTGTGCAGCCCCTCTGCTTGCCACTATGAGCCACAGACACTCAATCCATCACCCTGAGATATGGTTACATTGAATGAAGGATGCTTACACACACACACACACACACACACAGACACACAGACACACACACACACACACACACACACACACACACACACACACACACACACACACACACACACACACACACACACACACACACACACACACACACACGAGTATGTTTTTGTTTCACTCGTTGCCTAGCCTTAATTTCCCGCATACGGGGGAACGCACCGATGCCCTCAATAAATCAAGAAGGCGTCTCAAACTGGTGCCTTTCTGGGGTTGCCACACAAAGGTATCCAATTCCCGGGGCCAAACGTGATCCAGATGCCTTGGCAGGGCTTTTGAGAGGCTTGTAATGAGGAAGGCCTCCACAGCAAACCGTGGGCTGCCAGCCAAACACCCGCCGTCCCACACCCCTAACTTCCACTTCAAAGATTCTTCCTGGGTTCTCTCTTTCTTTTCCCTTTCCCGGCACTGATAGATGGGGTTAATTTGCGATCAAGGGGGCCGGCCCCCCCGCGTACAGTCCTTGTATGGTACAGCATGGGCCCTGCTCTGCATCTGACCGGCAGGAAAACCAACGGTTAGGGATAGGTAGAGAGAGGCGTGTGGAGGTTGGATCAGGAGGGAAGGGGAAATGTGGTGGGTAGGGGGAACCCTGAAGTTAAATCTCCCACCTTGTAGTGATTGTGTGGCCCCCTGAAAGATATTGTGTGCCCCCCCCCCCCCCCCCCCCTTCTTGTTGAGTCACCATGCCCTAGGGACCTCTGCAGGACTTCGGCCCCGGCAATGAGGCGCACCTGGTGCTGTTTTTCTGAATGGCGTTGTGTGGGGCCTCTCAACACCCCCCCCCCCCCCCCCCCCCCCCCCCCCCCCGCCCCTGGCCCTCACTTTGTATTCTTACATCCGCGCCAATCGCACCGAGATTAAAGCGAAGACCAGAACAATGGTTTCCCTCTTGAGGAGTACAAAAGAAAAATTCCCCCGGACATTATTTGAGGTAATGTGGCTCCATGTATTTAAAATGCACATTTTCCTGCTTTGTATACTAGTGCCTTAGAATAGGCATTGGCTTACCATTTGATTTTTTTTCACTTTGTATAAAATAGTGTTTTATTTTTTGTGTGTTTTTACCTTTTTGTATGTCTTTCTATAAATGGTTGATAAGAAATACATTTAAATAAAGACAGACTGTACAGTCAAATCGATATTTCTTGTGGCGTTTCTGGTTGTGTTTGTTGCCGTCTGTTTCTCTAGAATTTCTCTAGAGGGTCTAGGGTCCTCAGACCCAGAGTCTACCTCGGTCGACCCGCTCCCACAGGGGGCTGTGATGTGTCACTCTACACACAGACCCACTGGAAGAAGCACACGATATAATCGCATTTCCAAGGTGAATTGTGAGACGCTGGTTATGATGATTATGAATTATTGTCATTTCAATGTGAGCTACTTTATTCATCCAAGTGGACGGGAAAAAAATTTACCAAAGTTTTTCTGTTGGAAAACCCAAATAAGTCATAAATTGAACCAGAAGCCTGAGAAGATGAAACACTTCAGTTTGGCCCTATAGTTCATCTCTTATAGGTTGCTCCCTGGTGTAGGATGTAAAACATGACATACAGATGTCAGATACAGCATACCAACATGCTGCAACAGGGACCATAACATCAGATATCTCAACCCATTGTGAAGGTAACCAAAGCAGGTGGAGGTGGGTGAAATTCCGCTCATCACACATGATTAGAACGTCAATCATGTGATTTAATTGTGAATTTATGTTTGAAATTATCAATAAATCTAATTTAAAACAAACAAAAAGGAAGAAGGGAAATGGTACATGAAATAAATACATTGAATGAGCATTGCCTACAATCTATGCATCTATACAGTGGCCTACACTTAAACATTCATTATTAAAGGATGCTAATGAAGTTGCTTTAAACAGTAGCTTCATGATGATGAGCTCGTTCCTGGATAAATTTACTTTTTTATAGTCCGACGTGTTAATCATTGGATCAAGTCTGTGCCCTCACTATAACACCACAGTCACTCTGCTAATAGATGGCCTGTCTTCTATAAGACCGATGGCTTTAATATAAACTTCCGGCCAAATGTTGTTGTTTTTTCACCATTTGCTTTAACCAGTAGCCTATTGTGTTTGATTAGAAAAATACTGCAGCTAGATAGGCCAGAGAGTGCAGGCAGGGAAGGTGCTGCATAAAATTAATTTGGAGGAGATGAATTACCACGCGTTCATTTAATTGCCACGATGTAAAAGTGTGTTTATATGATTCTTGATGGAGTGTGACAGATTACCAGAGCGTGCAGTTAGGGCCTATGGGCCAGTACCACCACAACACCCTGGGGCAGCAGATTCCAAACCAAAGGAAAAAATAAAACAAGAGAAAAAGGGATTCACCCATTAGGGAAAACAGGACATAATCCTTGGCGCACTGCAACACCCCATAAAGCCGACTTGATTTATGATTGAGTGCTGAGTTATACCGTTTCAGCTCGGGCAGCAAGGCGCTTGATTCATGCTATGGCTCTCTTCGGCTATTAAAAGTCCTCTGTAAGTAAGCAGTGCCCGGCGGATCTCTCTGCCGCTAATTAAAAGCAAGTGCCAGGGATCTGGAAGGAGGGGTTTTTAGGTTTTTAGAGTTCCCACCACCCCAACACCCGTACCTCGGTCGCCATCCCCGGCACCGGCGTCCAGAGAGCGGGGAGTTATGGAACTGGAACGCCCAAACCAAAACAAACACGGGGCTTTATCCACACAAACAAGAAACCTATGGGGTTTTATTGGTGGGTATGGTGAGAAAACACTGCCATCCCGGGTTTAAAACACTATTAGTCATTCTGAGACTGAATATATTACTGCTTTGCTCTCTCCTGGGTCTAAACGAATATAAAATGGAACACATTGAACTGCTCGGTTAGTCTTGTGGGGTATTTAGTTCCAATTCTTAACATTTACTTTGCTCCACTCCGAATTATCGTTTAATCAATCCATTTTTATTTAAAGTGTAATATCAGCATGCAACGTGGTCCAAATACACTTTACCAGGGAAAAAAAAGATGAAGGCCTACTAAAGACTCAGCAAGCAAATTAAACAGATCAGAAAAAAAAAGGTTAAAGGGATGTTTGGAAAGGTAATGGACTCGACTGAGTTCTAAGATCCAGGGTAAACTGGAATGAATTCAATAAAGGTTTTCAGTCTTGATTGAAAGATTTCAACTGAGTATGCTTATTCCAGCTGTTACGGAAGGGGATTTGTTGACTGAGGGAATGTACCGGAGCCGGGCACTGAGAGAGTGCAGAGGGCGTGCCGATGTATACAGTGTAATTAGCTCAGGAGGTGGTGGTGCAAGTCCATCTTAAATCAGTTTCAATTATGTTGAATTACGTTCTTCAGTCTGTGATGTGTCTTCAGTCGGTTTTAAAAGTTATTTACGGTACGTGGGCAATTCATTTTCACACACACATTTTCCTGTGTGTGTTGTGATAAAGAAGCGAAATGTTCACAAATCAGCTGCCCCCCACAAATACAAAAGTGGAATGTAACTTCCTTTGCAAAAATGCATGGATAAGACGATGGTTGAAGTAGGCCTACTTTGGAAGGCCTTAGTAAAACTCAAAAATACAACAAAGTGCAACATGATGGGTTGTAAATCCCACGCCACAAACGGAAACGACGCCAGTCTCGTGAGACCTATGCAAATCCATGGTTTCAGTGGCAGCCGTGGCATTCTGCTAAACCCCACTGGGCCAGGAACAAGCCACGTCTAAAAAAAGTGGTATGAAAAAAAAACAACAACCTCAATGGCGGTGGTGGCGGGAAAGAGACGACAGAATCTGGTATTTTTGAGATGCACCGCGGAGTACTGCATTTAAGGCGATGACAACAAGCATAGACGTCGCGTTCTGGCCTGTCTCCCGGTAGGCGGTGACTGTGTCTGAGGATCTGACTGTTAGATGGATGTGGTTTTCGTAGAGGAACATGGCAGAATTCTGGAACTAAGATGGATGCTGCTGGGTCCACATTGTCTCCCAGTCTGCTCTGTGTAACATGTTATTTTGTGGCTTCTGCATCAGATGAACTCTGTTTTTAGCTCTGTTGCTTTGCATTCAGTGATGAGCGGTTGAGAATGTCTACAAGTGTTACACACATACCCACATGAACAAACTCACACATACACACACAAATACAAATACGCACACACACACACACACGTAAACAAACTCACACCAACACAAGCGCTCACAGAAACAAATCACGCTTAAACACAAGAATAAACATACACACACACACACACACACACACACACACACACACACACACACACACACACACACACACACACACACACACACACACACACACACACACACACACACACACACACACACACAAAGAAAGTAGCCCACTCACAAACACACACAAACACAAACAATCACACACACTCACAAATATATACACCTACACCACAGCAATACACAGTTATTGGCATTGTGGCCTAGAAAATAGCAGTTTCATTGGCATCGGTGCAGAAGAACCATTTTTATTGATCTAAAAATGGTCAAAGGAGAAAACGGGTAAGGCTGTAAAGTGTCAGCCGTCAAATTGCAAGGCAATCTCCCTTGACATATTGATTTCTCCATGAACGTCATTACAGAAAGAAAATCTATTTCAGAATCTAGGTTCGGTTTTGTTTGTCTTTCGTAGAGAATCTCATAGAGGGAAGTAAAAAAACGTGCCTATGGTCCTATAAAAGCTATAAGTCCTATTAGATTTGATGCAACTCCGACAGGTTTGGAGATATAATAAGGGCTATGGGCAAAGGTAACACAGTTCCTTGCTGCAGTATGTCATGAATGAGGATTTTGTGACCAGTGGACCCACAGTGTGCACTGAAAGGTGTTGTGCTCTCTCCCTCATGGGTTTCTCATGCCGGTGGCCAGCGAAGACATTTTTAGCTTGGCAGTGTATTCCAACAATTAAAATGCCTGCACAAAATGAGCAGCCAGTGAATACTATTTCGCTCTTCCTATTATAGACAGCTTCGTCTTTTTGTTGGCGGCCTACATTGCCAATTATACGGCTACGGCGCTGAGACACATTAATTACCACTGTACACCCCCTCTATCCCACCAATAATTAATGCAAGTTCATCAACCTTGTCCTAGCAATGATACATTTGGAATAACAGCATGAATATGCTACTCCATAATTAATGTAACAAGACTGCAATCTTTATGAATGGACTGTTTTAATTGTTACTCGCATGTGCTAAAATACATATATTTGTTGTGTGTTTGGCCCAATATAAATTCTGAAGGCTTGCAGTTGCGTTCTACCAACAATAGCCCAATCACAGTGACCGTGGTCAAGAGCACAAACTCTGTTTATATTCTTCTTTAATTATCGCAGCCCGGCATGCATATGGTGGCCTTGCTTTACAGTGCTAGGACTGTAACACGCAGGGCCCTTGGAGAAAACTCCACCAAGGTCCACACAGAACTGGCCCAGTCCGGGGCGAACCCAGCCACCCTCCTGCTCCGAGCCAGAACCGCCTGGTATGTTTTCTCATTGGATGTCATCCTATTTCTTTCCCCCCCCCCCCCCCCACACACACCCCATTTCTCATTGGTATGCATCCGTTGCGTTCTCCCTCATGGACGTTTCAATTTTGTTGACATTTGGCTTTGCTGACAGCTGTTAATCAAAAGATGTGCTGAGCTGTGGGAAGAATGCGGCCGACAGGAAAGGAGAAGAGAGGAAAGTCAATGTTTTGTCACATGAAAGCTTGGAGGGCCGAGGCCAAGGTCCTGGTAGTCTGAGCGGAACCTCGCCCCGGGGTTCTGGTGTCATGCTCTTTGCCTCACAGCGCGTCTTTATGCTGCGCTCGCATAAAGCGGTTCAGTCACATGCAGCCCTCATTGTGGGAGAAGGACAAAAAATAATAATGCCTCCTGGTTACATTCAAGGTGATTAACTTATGTAGGTTCATTCCATTGAAAGGAGAAGATGGTTGCTTGTGTGTGGATACAGAAAACAACATCATGGAGTAGAGAGGATGCTTGCGCTATTCCAGCCTTGGATTGATTCACTTCGGCAGCCCCTGGCTCCTGGTACTGCCGCTGCTGCCGCTGTGGAGGTCATGACTTGACAATACTGCACTTCTTCTTCCCTGGAGAGAGGGGGGGGGGGGGGGGGAGAGAGAGAGAGAGAGAGAGAGAGAGAGAGAGAGAGAGGAGAGAGAGAGAGAGAGAGAGAGAGAGAGAGAGAGAGGAGAGAGAGAGAGAGAGAGAGAGAGAGAGAGAGAGAGAGAGAGAGAGAGAGCAAGCACCAACCAGCCTTGTCATCTGGCTGCTAGCCATTCCCCCCTGAATCCCACCACCAAATGACCCCGACGAGGGATTTATACATTTTATATGTTTACACACCCACACTGAGTTCTTGTCAGGTCCGCCAGGGGGGTCTGTGACCCTCCGTCCCTCCCATAAGCCATGCCTGGCTTTATAGATTTAAACTGGAGGGCACAGAGCCGGCCCCGGAGGAATAATAGCACTGGCTAATGTAAACAAACGTTCTGCATAACTGAGGTCGGCCACCGGGGGCGCTGAGTGACAGGACCCCTGCAAAGGAAACGGCCGAAAGGTAGTTCTAGTGTGGGGGGCCGGTGATGTCACCGTGGAATAGAATCACGCCTTTGAGGCCACATAGGTGAACACACAGACATCCTTCCATATGAGACACGAGGTGGCACGTGGCCTGTATACGTCATTTGAGACCTTAAGTGAAATAAAAAAGAAAAAAAAGAACCATCGCCAAAACCTTTGACCGTAAACCTTTTATTCTCTTTAATAGGGATAAACTGTGTCCCTTGCAAGTACAGGAAATATTTGGCCTGTTCTTTTGGCTCCGGGTGTTTTGATAATGGTTGTATTTTTGTGTAGTCCTGTTTAGATTGGATGGAGCTGTATTATATTAGGGGCCCTGGTAGATGGTACGCAGACCAGTATGATGTGGATTTTAAACATTAGGTTGACATCAATTATTTTAATTCCACGTGTTTTTCAATAAAGCTTGGATGTCGTGAGAAAACCAAAAATGTCCATTAGTATAGCGCCTACTCACATGTCTACCAATCAAAACACACAGCCAAAGACGAATAACAACCAGCCTATGCTAACATTGATCGATGTAATAATGTAACATGTTTTTTTTTTAGAACTCATTTGCTGACGTTCTTTGTAGGCTACGTGGAGCCAGCCGGGGTGTAGGCCTATGCGGTCAAGAGGTGGAGCCAAACTCACAACGCAGCGTGACTGGAGTAAATGTGAGATTTCAATTTAATATGAGAATCTATGTGAGAATTTAGACCCATATAGGTTAAAACTTCTCAAGAGTCGATTAGAGACACATAGCCAGTCAAATGTGTTGGTTTACAGGTTTAATTCGTAGGACTAAGAATAACTGCTGTATTGGAGGGAGTCTGTCGAGTTTCCGCGTGTTCATTAGCCTGTTTTTGGTAGTTCGTCTTTTGATATTGACCCTTTCACTTCTGATAGCAATGACATTAAGGTTTAAGTTAGTCAGCTAACTAGCAAATAAACAGTTTTATTTTTTAATGTTTTTATCCTAATCTATTGGCTAACAATCGGTTCATTAAAACAACGATGGATATGGATTTATAGGCTCATTATTTTAGTTCTTACACAATAGCCGACAACCAATAAGCCTCACTATTTCCAAATGTAGAATTTTGCTATGTATTTACAGTGAACTAGCGACACTGTGCGGTAAAACACAAACTTTTTTTTTGCTTTACTGTACAACCGCCAGGTAAAGCCTAACCTAGGCTATATAGCCTACGTGGCTATAGACAAGGATCGTTTAAGATTGGTGGGGGTGTACATGAGCCATTGACCGTGTGTAGATTGTCAAACGATGCGAAAGTATTTCGTACATTTTTAACGAGGGTATATATAATATTTCAAGTTGGAAACGCTATTTGACATTGCTCCAGACGACACCTCACAGAATCGTTTAAAGTTGTCATTTGCTAATATGAAGGTTCTACCGAGATTTGAACTCGGATCGCTGGATTCAAAGTCCAGAGTGCTAACCATTACACCATAGAACCAGCTGAGTAGACTGGTAAACTGTCCGTAATAATACGTATTTTCAATTTTTATATTTTCTATTTTTTTGTCACTTAACCAGCATTATACACTGTGTCAACAAAAATAACCACCATACAGCTTGTTTATAGGCCTGTATGTCCTCACAATTTTGACTGAAAACCTGACAGCAGTACTTGGGAAAACCACAGGATGGCAGTAGCGTGCAACTGTATACCAATGTGCTCCACTCGTCAAAGAAGAGGGGCAATCGTCGTCTCTAGGGCAGACAGCAGAGGATGTGAAAGGACGCTTGTAGAACGTTGGAGGAGATCCCAGGGGATCTTACTGGGTCCACTGAGAAGATAAAACCTTCTCCACAGGTGAAGCTAACAACAGTATGTAAAACAAACAATGCAGGTATGTGTAGTGCTTTGATATCGAGGTCTATACATAAAGCTCAATATGTATAGGTAGCTCGATTTATGTTTCTATAATGTATATATCTAATAAATTGAGCTCTCTATCTATATATATAGAGCTCAATATACACTATACTACTATACTATATATGTATATATATATACAGTATATACATTGTGTATATTATTGTGTATATTATATATATATATATTAATATATATATATATATATATATATAATATAATCATTATATATATACATATATATATATATATATATATATATATATATAGAATGTATATAATAGGGTGGGGCTAGTGCATGCCATGATATGGCTATGAGATTGGCGATAAGTAGGTGTGATCTAGTGTGTCATGTGTGTGCATGTGTAGGATGTAGTATGTGTGTGTGTGTTGTTGGTGTGTGTGTGTGTGTGTGATGTCTGAATTGTGTGTGTGTGTGGGGGTTGGTGCATGCCAGCATGGTGTATGAGTGTGTGCGTTAGTGTGTCTGTGTGTCTGTGTGCCTGTAGGATGTGTGTGTGTGTGTGTGTGTGTGTGTGTGTGTGTGTGTGTGTGTGTGTGTGCTGTGTGTGTGTGTGTGTGTGTCCCTGTATAGTGTGTGTATGTGTGTGTGTGTGTGCTTGTATAGCGTGTGTGTGTGTGCGTGTGTGTGTGTGTGTGTGTGTGTGTGTGTGTGTGTGTGTGTGTGTGTGTGTGTGTGTGTGTGTGTGTGTGTGTGTGCCTGAATGGTTTGGGTGAGTGTGCGAGTGTGTATGTGTGCGTGCCTGTATAGTATGTGTGTGCGTGTGTGTGTGTGTGTGTGTGTGTGTGTGTGTGTGTGTGTGTGTGTGTGTGTGTGTGCATGTGAGCATAGCTGCTGCTGATGTGGGTCATTACCCCTTCTCTCCCCCCAGGGGCCATGCAGCAGGAGAGAAGTGCAGGAAGGCCAATAGAAGGAGAGTGGAAGGGGGCTGGCTAGTGGTAGAGGGGGGGCGGGGATGGGAAAGAGGTGGAGGAAGGGGATGAGGAGGGGGGAGAGGGGAAGGGGAGGTGTGAAGAGGAGGAGGGATGGAGGAGGAGGAGGGTTCCCAGAGACCGAAGACCAATAAATCACCGTGCCGTCTCTTGCCGTCACCGGGCTGTCTATGAGCTTGGGCGGGGGTTAGGGTGAAGAAGGGGAGGGGAGGAGAGGGGGGGGTAGGGAGGTGGAATGAAGGGGGGAACTGAGGGGGGAGATGGGAGGAGAAGTGCAACATGACAACACGTGGCCTTGGGCTCCCTGTCACTCAGGCCCACACTGATCAGCCAACGTTCCCCATCCCTATTCAGTGTGTGTGTGTGTGTGTGTGTTGTGTGTGTGTGTGTGTGGTGGTGTGTATTGTGTGTGTGTGTGTGTTGATGGTTTGTCGTAGTTAGGGGTGGGGGAGGTGTTGGGGGTGTGGCTAAAGTACTTTAGTGGTAACCTAAAAACCTCCCTTCACAAGCCTCCTCGTGTTCCTGGGTGATACCATTTAGTAACCAAGGATTCTCTTTGTGCTTTGTAGTTTGCAGTCACATCAGATCACCACAGTCTATCAGGACATCCAACAGATTATGCATTAACACACAGACCTTCTGATCACATGGAATGTGGTGCGGCTAAATGTGGGCTCTAAGCATGTACAGTTTGGTGTGGCGTGTGTGATCTGATGCGAGGGGTTTGGAACCGACGAAGTGAGACCAATTAATCAAAATATTCTATTCTTAGAGTTCTAAAAAAAAAGGGAGAAGGATCATAGTTAAGGTATTTGAGATGACTCACAGTCAATGTGAAGCAATCCAGAGTTTGTGTGTTTTTGTGTGTTATGCGTGTGTGGGTGTAGATGGGCTATGGCGTGCACGTATAGTACTAATGTGTGTCTGGTGTTAGGACTTTCTTTACGACCCCTTTGTAATTTGGCAGAAGACAACGATGTTCCCTCCCTACGTGGGTCCACTTTGATGCCACAACATGTCAGGGTTTTGAACGACACACAAACACACATACAGACCCACATACAGACCCACACAAAAAATCACATACACACAGGCCACCAGTTTCGAGAGTAAACAGACACAAAGTGACACTTGACATGAATTAATATATGCACACCGACAGAAACCACCCTCAAACACACATACTCACACACACCTACATACACACATGCTCACACACAAACATATGCACGCACACACACACACACACACACACACACACACACACACACAAACACACACAGCACACAGACACACACATAATTAAAACACACTCAAAATTGCACACACACACACACACACACACACAGCGGCAGCAGATATACACATAATTAAAACACACTCAAAATTGCACACAAAGACACATGCACACACCCACACACAAACCCACAGACACACATATTTTCACAAATACACACATCTGACTACACACATCTGACCATCTCCTGTGTGCAGGGCAAACTGCAAAGCACTGCATTCTTCGTGCATTTTTTCCCCTAATAAACGTGATCCCAGATTCCAGCAGTGAGAACAGTTCTCTGCATTAAAATTCATGGGGAAAATGGCAATAAAAACTCTCTCTCACTCCCTCCCTCTCACCCACACCCACACCCCCTCCCACCCCCACCTCTCCCTCTTTCTTGTTCTCTTTTGCTTCATCTCTCTCGCTCTTTGCGTTGTTTGCCTCCCTGTCTCCCCCTCTTTTTATTCCCTCCCTTTCACTTGTAGTGCTGAGCACATAGCTAAACACGCATGTACACACAACACACACACACACATGCACACTCACATGCGCGCGCGCGCACACACACACACGGGTGAACACATATATGCCTAAGCCACACACATACACGCAATCTTTTTTTCTTTCATCAGTCATGCACTCTCTCTCTCTCTGCCATTCTCTCACTCCTTCTCTCACTCTATCACTCCCCCTGACTCGTCTTTCTCAGCATCTCCCCTGCTGTCTTTCATTCTTTATATTCCTTCACCTCCCCCACTGCCTTCCTCTCTCTCTCTCTCTCTCTCTCTCTCTCTCTCTCTCTCTCTCTCTCTCTCTCTCTCTCTCTCTCTCTCTCTCTCTCTCTCTAACACACACCACAAACACACACGCACACATACCACACACACACACACACACACACACACACACACACACACACACACACACACACACACACACACACACACACACACACACACACACACACACACACAAACACACACACCACAAACACACACCCACACACACCTATATTTTCCAACTCCACCTCTGGCAGGTTGTGATTTTCACTGTCAGAAATTGCTTTTTCAATATCTCTCTTTCTCTCTCTCTCTGCCCCCCCCCCCCCCCCCCCCCCCCCCCCCCCCCCCCCCCCCCCCCCCCTCTAATTATGAGACCTGCTAAAGGGGTTGTACCACCAGAATACCAATTTTTACACCAATTCTCTCCTTCTCTTCCACAGAATGTTTTTACTCAGGGTAACAAACAATGCACTATACCTCATATTTGCAGGTAGGGCTATTATGACTCTGACGTCAGCCACCATTACATTATCACTGTTCGTATTCACATTGTGATTATTTTCGCATATTGTTTTGGCCTGAAGCCCTTTATAATGCTGTCAAGTGTTCTCAAGGCTATTTATCGTTGATACTTAGGTTGTTTTAGAACTCTGCAAAATCAATATTTATTTGCATATTGAGTATGATCTAATGCAGGGGTGGTAAATATAATATTTTTTTAAACGCACTGACGGTTTGTGGGAAGAAAAGGAAAACCGCCGAATTTTCATTTAGCTACCACTATACTCCGTACTCAGTCACTAGCAGTCCCCCTACAGGGTTAACTCTTTCACAGGGCAGCTTTGGTGCCTTTGATTGACGTGCAGCGTAAGGCGCTGCCGACTCACCACCAATCAGCAAACGGTCAGTGCACCCCACGTGGGTATTCTCAGCGCTCATTGGTTATTTTTACCAGTGTTTACCGCCGAAGCCGAGCCCCACGTGGAGAATTCATTCAATCATTAAACAATTCCACTGCGCCCTATTTGTATTGAGATTTTTTCTACTGTTTGCGAAATTTGAATTTTATAAATATATGAGGGGAAACAAATATAGTTTTTTTTCAATTACATAAGAACAATCAGAGCTAGACTAGAATACTAAATAGGAAGAGAACCAACAAAGGATTTTTTTCACAAATATCATGAGGCTATTTGAAGAGTGGTATGTGTTAATGTGGGATGCCCTAAATTATGCGAAATATTGGCAGAACAATGCTGAATTGGTATCACGTTGTACATGGTGGTCTACGTTCTGTGGCTAAAATGGTTGTCCTCAATTCGGACTTAAT